>JAQZBX010034747.1:0-24866 GCA_029593785.1 Cabassous unicinctus | reverse complement strand
CACTTTCTTAATAAGAACTATACTGTCCACTAATTTTAACTTCTCCCCAAGACTCCTTAAATCTCTTCTAAAATCTATTTTGCCATATCATTTATCACCTCTTAACATAACATGTTGTATTATATATTGCTTATTATTTACTTTCTCTCAAGGGACAAAGATTGTTTTTCCTTTTTTCATTCCTGATATATCTTCAGTGCATAGGACAATTCTTGGCATCTAATGGGCATTCAATAAATATTTATCAAATGAATGGGATAAATGTGGACACTTGGAGAGTAGGTTCTGTATAAAGGGACACCAGAGTGACAGGTAGATACATAGTCAAGAGACACCACCAACATTGTAAATTGGCTCCCAAAAGATGATGGTGCTTTGCCAGTTTTAAAATTTGTCTGTGACTGGTGTCAGAACTTAGAATTATATGAATGATTTCCCTTTATTTTCCTTTATATGATTTCTTCAAATAGCACAAAAATTAAAGTTTGGCTGAGTATAGTCTTTTCAATTTTTCAAATGATTAACCATGATCCTGGTTTAGAACCCCCATTGAATGGAGTCCAAAGTCCCTTGTGAGTCCTATGAAACACCAGGATTGTTCCAGCAGAGTTAATGACCAGTAAAGCTACACTTATTACTGCCAAACCTGAAAAGAAACCAGGATCAGGACTCCTAATCAGACAAACTCCTCTGGGCACAGAGTCATTGATGCCAGAGGAGATGGCTTTTTTGGTTACTCCATTATCTTTGCTATAGATGCACCTGGGAATATTATATCATTATCTGGTCTCAGTTGATTATAGAATCTATATAAGCATGACTATGCCTTTTTATTTGGGGAGGGGGGCATAAGCAAGGGAGTAAAGAGTTTATTAAGAAACAAGGAAAGAAAAACAATACACAACTACAGTTATGCTACTGGGTGAGATGTGCACATGGGGCCCCAGGGTAAGCATTTTTAAGAGTTTTCCTCCTCCCCTTTCCTAATATTGGACAGGGGTCCCAGATCATTGGTTACCTTACAATCCCTTCCTGTTAGATCTCAGGGGACCAAGAGAGAGGCCTGTATGGAGTTATTTGGGGCTTCCCCTTGACCCTGGAAAGAGTTCCCAATGTGACTCTGTGGCTAGGGTCTTTCCGGCTTTGTTTTTAGTAGCAGCCTTCCCTCAGGGGTTTCTGGGTGGGTTCTCACTGTCATGTTCTCTGCTGGGTCCCAGCCATGACTCATCTTCCCTTTTTCCTTATACTAACTTGCCTCAACTCCTCCCTCAGAGAGTTTACACCCTTATTCTTAAGGGGGAGCTGAAAGATGATAGTCATTCTTCTGTAGTTGCTTTCTGCTGGTTAGGGGCACTAGTCCCTGCCTAACAGGGTGTGAAACTCTCTGGCTATTCTATTGAGATTGAGGGGAAGATGAGTGTAGCACCACGGTTGGAACTGGATGAAATCCTCACATTACTAATATCTTTTTCTGGAAGGTGTTGATTCTGGAAGAAATAATGTTAGTTAAAATTTTGAAGATTAACTCTAGGAGAGATTGTGGTAGACCTGCTGGGTTTGGTATAAACTGCCACCCCCAGTTTCCACAGTGGTGGTTATGCCTAGGACATTGAGGAAAAGTATGAGAAGAGGCACTGCCTTAGACATAAGCTCACAAAGACAATATAGGCAACAACAAGTAAGCATATGGCAAGCAAAATAAAGACAATACTTAAGAAAGCTATTCTTTTATCTTATAGGCACATTCATTAACTACTTAGAAAATAAATTAAGTTTATCAAAACTTTTAGCACATTCAATATCCTTATGCATATGATCTAGAATTGAAGAGATATTTTCATATTCATCAGGCATATAGGTACAGTACTTAATGCTAATCAATGCACAAGTTCCTCTTTGAGCTGCAGTATATAGATCTAACTTCCAGGTTTACAATACCATACATGTTGTCTCTCCAAGGGGGCAGGCTATAATACTAATTGTGTTTAAGTTCTACTCACATTACTTGGATAATTATTGTTCCACTTGTTATATCCTTCACACAGTCAGCATATTGCAGCACTACTCGCCTTAGAGAGAAGCTAGGAATGTAAGGTCCAGTGTTTCACCAGCCCTTAAGCATTATAAAACAGAACCAGTTTGGAGGCAATGTTCATTGTAAATTGGGCTGTATCGAGCCATTACCAACTGTTGCAAGAGTCCAAAACTGCAACGTACTTTCTATCCACCTCAGGAGCACGTTCAGAGATATGGTAGATATTTTTATTGTTTTAGAGGTCATAGTGAACAACCTAGCTAATAACACAAATGGAGAGGCACCAAGTAGGGTATTGAGTATGTCTTGACTATTAGTATTTATGGACATAGATCTCCAAATTTTAGGAGAAATTTTTAAAATGTTTTAATTATTTTTTTAATCTATTTTAATATTAAACTATGTTTAAGAATACTTCATCAAACTCTTAGGGAAAAATTTTTTGTTATGTTCCAAGGCTCTTTATAAAGGACTTCTAAGCTTTTATGGGGAAGCCTAAACCAAAATTCTAGCAGGATATATTGGTAATAGTGCAAGGTTTGCCTTAAAATCCTAAAGTCTGTAACCTACTCTAGAAAACATTGTGTTAAAATAGAATAGATTAAATTGGTCAGCACTGGCATTCTTTCCTTTAAAAAGTGCCAGTATATTCATATATCATATGATCTATCCAAAGTGTATAATCAATGGCTTTTTTTTTATCTGTTTAAAAGACCTTCATTGTAAAATTGTAAAATAAATAGAATAATAGATTGAAAGAAATTACAAATTTTAAAAGAGAGTGCAAGGCCAGGTTAGATCCAGTATAATCAATTATAAGAAATAGTATAGCAAAAAACATTTAAGTATCTCAATAAAACTGCTTAGTAAACAAATAAGTAATTGTGCAAGAGTAGCCAGAAATAGCAGTGATGCAGAGCAGGTGAAATAGAGAGATTGAGAGGGGAGGAATTTCCTTGTTTGTTTGTTTTTGTTTATGATTATTATTGAAATAATGAAAGTGCTTTAATAATGATTAAAGGGATGAACACACAACTATGTGAGTATACCAATTACCATTGATTGTACACTTTGGATAAATTGTGTGCTTTATTAATATGTATTAATAAAATTGACTTTTTTTTTAAAGTTCCAGGGAGGAAGGCAGCATATTTATTACTAATTTCTGTGCAACAGAATCTCTTTTTTTTGCTTGGAGGATTCATGATATTTTTTTCATGAATATAATTGCATTCATTGTATAAATCTTCAGCAACCTTTTGACAAATCAGAAAATTCTTGCTATGTATTAATTATACCTATAATAAATAAGCACATATTTTGTTGCCATACATATTAAGATCTTTCACATGTGTATATGTGGAGGGTGTTTTGATCAACTAATGATAGGTAACAAATTAAAACATAATTGTATAAGATAATAAAGATTTACTCCTTTCACACATCTGCAGATTGGCTGGGGCAGCTCTAATTCATGCTAAAGGACAGGTGGTGGGGCTCTGTTCCATATGTCTCTTTTTTTCCATATAGAACCTATGGGGATGGATGGGACTGGTCTTTTCATGGTAAGGCATTAGCACAAGAGGTACAGTTGAAACATGCAAGGCATATTAAGGACTACGCTAGGAGTTGGTGTCCAATCATGTCTGCCTACATTTTATTTGTCAAAACAAGTTCTATGGAAGAGCTCACACTTAATGAGAATAGGCTATACTCCACTTGTGTTGGCATTAAATCAAAACTACATGGTAAAGGACTTACATACAGGTACTGGTTAAGAATTAAGGCCAGTAATTTAAACTATTGCAGAAGGTTTTACTAACTAGCTCAAGGTATTCTGAAGACTTTCTGGTACATAGGTATTACTAAAACAGCTTTGCAGATATAGCCAAATAGAAGGAGAATATTTCCTGGATTCTTTCCCCAATATTATTAAAACATAGAATATTACAATACAATGTTCCTGAGGTTATTGTTCCAAATGAATAATTAATACCTCTCAGCCATTTTTCATTCACAATGAAAGATGAACTATGCCTTTAAGAGTGTGTCTGTGCTTATTTGTGATTATAATTTTAAAATTACCATGATTACATAGATAAAGTGAAGTAGAATTTATGTCTGAATTACCGAAAATGTTCATCTGGTGATTTTACAAATAAAGAAAGTAGCTGAAAATATTTAAACAGTTAAATATGACCATGCAGATGCACTCCTTGTACCAATTCAACCCCAACAAGAAAAAGCATGCATTATAGAAAAAAAACAAGCAACAAAACACACTTCCTCTATTTCAGTTTCTCTTTTCTCAGTGTGTCTACAGAATTTTTCCACTCACATAGAAAATTCTTGAAATCATCTTACCTCCTCACTCCACTTACTCTCCTAACTTCCTAAACAAAACAATGGCTAAGTCCTAAGAATCTTAGGAATCTTCCATCACTAATTGCTCCTAATGCTCATCATTTGATTTCCTTTGCAGAAGCAACCTCCTCTCTAGAAAGGTTGTGTATGAGGGAGTGATCAAGGACATTGACTCTAGACCCAGGCTTTAATCACCTGTTGGTTGTATGCCCTTGAAAGCAAGATTAGAATCTGCTTCATAATTCTATCACCCAAGTGCTTACATATAGAAAGGTTCCTGTGGAAGTTTGTTGACTTGAAATGAGTAGACGTACCAGGAGCTTGATGTCTATTTTTAGAAAAATGTTGTTGAAGAGAACTTAGACTTACCTACATGGCTAGAGAAGTAGTACTGGGGAATATCGGTGGAAATTCAAGGAATAAAATGACAAAGATGCTCAAAAATAGAATGAGTTTTCTCAGTGTTATAGTGGAGGTATTCTAACATGCTAAATGAAGATTTGTCCAATGTATTGAAGAATTTATTAAGGCATCATGTATTGGGTAACTTGAAGATCTCTCCCATATCTTATATTCTATGATTCTATGATTATATAAGTCATACCAGTAGAAATCATGTATTAATCTTTTAAGGTATAATCACAACTAACTCAGAAGGTAGTTTGGAGGAAAAAATGATATAATGCATGTGAAAATGCCAAGGAGATGTTTGCACATAAAAAATATATTTTTGAAAATCTGAGAAGCAGTATAATATTTTAATTTAAATATGTGATTTTAGAGTTATTGCACACAGAAATCAATATATTATTAATTTTAAAAGTTGTACATCAATGGCTCAGAAAGTTAAAACATCACTTTGGATGTAAGGTTGGTAGAACTAGGCTCCAGATCCTCATGTTCAACAACTGGTTGATGTCCCACAAGCACTCTACAATTATCCAAAGCAGAACAGAAACTCCCACTATCCACTAATATGCTTCTTCTGTTATGTTTTCTATTTTTAAGGATGGAACAATTATCTATCTTATTGCCAGAGAATGCGGTTGTAATGCTGACCCCTTCTTCTAATCCCATGACTCTCACTAGTTAAGATTTCCAAGGCGGTCCCCCAAAATAAAGCATCTTCCCTACAATTGTTCTGAGAAAATGGAGTACTAAAAAGATTGTTAGTGTCTAAAATATCATATCTTTACTGATAATTTGCAGATGTGGCTTTGGGTTAAATCCAAATATTTCTGGTCATTAAATCTCAGAATTAGGTAGACTTATTCACACAGTTTCAGAAAAAACTGGACTGGTGTAGGCCCCTCCATATGTGGAAATTTGCTAGGTAATACTTAAAACAGTGTCACTATGCAATGTGGTATCCACTAGCTGCAGACAGATAATTAACAATTAAAATGTGCCTATTGCAAATTGAGATGTGCAACATGCAAAATACATATCAAATTTTGAATACTTAGCATTAAAAAGAGTATAAAATTCTCATTATTATATTTTTTCTATCAATGACATGTTGTAATAATAGTTTGAATATGTGGGGTATTAGGGATTGAATCATGGCATCCACAAAAGTCATGTTCAAGTCGCAACCTCAGGTCCTCTGAGTGTGAACCTATTTGTAAATAGGACCTTTGAAGATGTTAGTAACCAAGGTATACCCAAAATGAATGAGGGTTGGTCTTAATCCAATATTGCTAAAGTTCTTATAAGCAAAAGAAATTGGAAACTGAGGAAGCCACAAGATGCAACCAGAAACTGGAATTCATTAGAACCCAGAGGAGAGAGAAGAGGCTGCCATGTGCATTGACATGTGATGGAAAAGTCAAAGAACCCCAAAAATCGCTGTCCAGCCAGAAGATACAGAGTCCAGGAGGAAGCAAGATTTCTGGTCTCTCAAACTGCAAGTCAATAAATTCCTATTGTTCAGCCAACCCACTGTATGGTATTTGTATTAATAGCCAGGAAACTAAAACATGGAGTTAAATAAACTATTATTCTGTTTTCTTTTTCATAGCTTACAAGACTGTCTTGCTTAATATTCTTCAGTGAAGCTTCCTATGCTGTTTATGATTAAGTATAAATTTCATAGCAAGGCATAAAATGTTCTTTATGATATAATCACTCCTCTAGTCACATCTCCATATTTTCTATTCCAGCAGCAAGAATCTCTTGAAGATTAAACACCTGGCAGGTTTTCACTTGCATCTCAGTCCTTGCACAATTACTCATTTTGCTTTACCCACCACTAGGTCTGACTATATCACCTTTAGTTTTGTAGCCCAAACAGCATGCCAATTATGAAATTTTCTAGATTCTCATTCCTGAGTAATTGTGCTTCTTATATCCTCCAGTAACACCCTTTAATTACCATTAGTATCCCTCTTAATCACTCCCCATTGAAGTGCCCCTTTACTTTTTTGTCCTACCCACTTTGCTTTAAGTTCTCAGAGGACACCTGATGTTATTCATTTTGACCCACAGTGCCTAGTACTTTGCCTCATACAATAGATGTTCAAAACATATATGTATATGCAGAAGGAAATGCATGATACAATGAAAGAATCTCATCATTTTTTTGAGAGAACAAAATACCATTATGTAGATAGAAAACAAATTTGTAAACACTAGCTTTCAATTTTATTATGGTAGCAAATATTTTTCTTCATGTTCTCCATACCTAGCATTTTTCCTATACATAGCTTATGCATAATAAAGGTTTTTGAATAAATAAATGAGTGACTAAAATAGTGCCATAGTTTTAAAAAGTAACATAAAGTAAGTTATCAGAGCATAAAATACGTTATTGCAATATTGTTCTTTTTGGAGCCAAATCAGTTTTCTAAATCGTTTTGCAGCATGCATTTCTTAGCTAAAAATTCACAGTCTGCAAGTTTTAAAATGGCTATTCCTTTCTATTTGTGCTTTGCTTTTTGTGTATTAGGCCAGCACAATCATTTCTACACTATCCAAAGCCAAACTCTTAAGCCGTTTCCATTATACATTCATTCCAATGGAAATAATGACTTCCATTTACCACAGTGTCAGAGGCCAGTGAAGCCAAATCGGTTGCAGCTGCATTGTTTTATAACAGAAGATAATGTTATCCCACTGTAGTTACAAATGTGATTTCCTCAGAGTTAAAATACTCTTGGAACTAAACTGTGACTTGATGTCTAATGGTCAACTCATGTACTGGGGATTAAGTTAATTAAAACCGTTGCCCTACTCTATTAAAGCTCCCTGTAGACTAATTATTAAAGTGCCAAGCACCGTTTCAGACCTACAGCAATTGAAAGTCACAAAGGGAGTTGCTTATATTATGGGAACTCCAGAACTCAGTAGATTATCGCTTGTAGTAAAAGAACATGCACACTGAGAAGTAGATTACCTTCTCCACAGCCACTGAGCTATTATAAAATGTACAAAGGAAAAGCCGAATGCACAAGTACTTGGATTCATTGCCCTTAGAATCTGCAATTTCCAAAGCTAGTCAAATATCAGAAAAGCAGCTTGGTAAAGTAGAAAGAACACTGTTCAGGGAATCAGGAAGCACAACTTTGACTCCCAGACCTCCTTCTAATTGGCTGGGTAAGCTCAGCTAATTCCCTTTATCTTACACTTCAAATTTCTCAACTCTGCAGTGAAAAGGATATATGTTACATGAACAGTGATTTCATTTTCATATATTTTTAAGTTAATTAGCACTTTTTCCAAACAAAATCTTTAGATGAATAGGTAGAAGGTGGTGGGGAAAAGTTATTTATGGTTAAACCAGTAGAACTTCTCTTCTTTAAAAATTCCCAAAGAAACTTCGTTCTACAGAATATACTTGAAAAGCTGTTGTATTCTGTATTGATGCAAAAAGGAGATGGTTGGTTATTGTTGTTGTTGTTGCTTCTTGGTGAATCCTACAGGAGTAAAAACAAAAAAATCAACAAGCACATTTTTCTTAATATGCATATTTTTCTTGTCACAATTATAAATCAATAATAACGAGCCACTATAATAAATAAAAATGTTGATACTGGTATTAAAAATGGAAAGAACATATATTATAAAGTTAGACTGACCTATGTTTTAATCTACTATTTAACAACACTGCAGATTTAGGACAATTTTTTTTCTGCTCTCAGAATCTCCGGGTCTGCATCTACAAAATGGGGGTTAATATTATTCACTGCACAGCTCTGTTGCCATGATTAAGTAGGACATACCCGCCCACACACAAGTCACCTGGAGGGCACTTAAAAGTTATTGCCCTTCTACCTTTATAGAGCAGAGCAAAACTATCCTTTTAGAGTATGCTTAATATGATCAGATTTGATTTCATTTTGAAGGCTGGGCTGTGGTGGTTCAAGACATTTAATAGATGGGTACATGGTATTTCATGTTGTGTTCTGATAAAAACATCATTATCACAGGTATAGGGACACAAACTGAGATGGCTGAAATGAGAAAAAATCAAGGCACGGATTTGATAGGTCTGAAGATAATTATATGTTCCAGGTTATTTAAGGGCTATCACAACTATCTGGTGTTTGGCTACTCATATTATATGCAGTTGATTTTCAAGCCTGCAAGCCATTAAGATATAGGATTTAGATCTTTTTCATTTTAGATATGTCAGCCAGAAATATTTTAAAAATCAGTTTTCTATATTAACTTTCCATTTATGAAAGTTTAATATCAACTGGTAATATTATTGTTACTTGTCAGCCAGCAAATCAGTTTGGGAATCGTTTTGTGTAGTCAATAAATCATCTTGTAAAATCCCTTTTCTCACTAGAGTTAACAGCAATACCTATTAGGAAGCAGCAGTTCTCATTATTACTCCAAGAGGTGCTAGACCATCAAAGTATATAAGCTTTGGCAGAGCTCATTCATCAAGGAAGGAAATCTGTTTCCAGCATTAAAACAGAGGTTGAGAAGTACCAGAGGCCAATATTTGGGAGAAATGAGAAAAATAAAATAGAGGAAAGAGAGTGATAGAAGAAAATACAGTTTATAAAGCTATATGCGTAAACTGACATATGCATAAATATGACAAAAGGTAACCTTGCTCATTACAAGCCCACAAAAGTGAAAGGCTTAATATACAGACTTCTATATCCAAAAAAAGAAAAAGAAAGATCGACATTAATATAAAAATATTATCAAATGGATGTTTCATTTACTTCAATATTAAATCTGGATATTCAAAATGATATCCAATAATATTATTGATTGTTTGATGGTGGATGTTCTCATCAAATTCAATAATAAGACAACCTGTTTCTGAAACCATGCAGCTGGAATAACCTCAAGATCCAATTTGACTGAGTCTTTAAATCAAGTCAGGCCACAGGGCACCTTATTTCCAAAAAAAAGCCTGAGTGGTAGAGCCCTAAAAGATCAGTCCCTTTCATAGCTTCCAAGTTAAATGGACCAAGATGCTGTTTCTCAAATGTTAAAACTGGGCTCCCGTAACTTACTTGACCCATAGGTCTTAAACAAATGAAATCTCAGTTATCTTTATTTTTTAACCTATTTCTCCAGATTGATTGAAATTGGTCATGTTTGAAAATATGCAAAAATAAAGATCCAGAATGGCATCTATCTCTTCATTTGCCTAAATGTAATGACTGATAACTAATGAAACACAGTCAATCCGACAATATCAAATTTATGAATCATTAGCAAGGTCCATCATCTACCTAGACTAAAACATTAACAGAGTAATTACTGACTCTCCACTTAATAGTGCCATTATCAGTGGATGAAATGTGTTCATATGATCTGCTGATAGAATATATTTACTTGTGGGATAACTAATTTACTGTATTTCCCAACATATCAAATGATAAACATCACAACAAGTAATTTTGCTCCTATCAAATGTAGGAAATGAACCTGTATGATCACTGTTGGATGAAAAGGAAGAAAAAAGAGAACACGAACTTGATTTATTATGGATTGTAAACTCATTTCTTTTTTTTTTTTCCAAATTTGTCTGGAGCTCTTTTGAAGATGAATGGAAGTCCAGTGAGCTATAGAGGTGGTCTTGGCTATAGCACATTGGATGGGGTTCTGACA
The DNA here is from genome assembly GCA_029593785.1 of Cabassous unicinctus. Taxonomy (NCBI): domain Eukaryota; kingdom Metazoa; phylum Chordata; class Mammalia; order Cingulata; family Chlamyphoridae; genus Cabassous; species Cabassous unicinctus. The sequence goes on along the minus strand of JAQZBX010034747.1, from coordinate 14,389 downwards.
GCTGTGGAGAAGAGTAATTACACATGCAGCTTCTGGCCATGCCTATTGGCATTTTAACTTCAGAATGCCAACCCTTCAATGCCTAGCATGGCTGCCATCAAAAGATTCCTGCTCATAAAAAGTTTTTTTTTATATGGAAGCCTCTCATCTTCAGTCTGACATCATATATCATAGACAGCATCAGGTTCCACAGAGAAGAGAGGAATTATTTAGAGCACTGTGCTAAATCACCGTCCAGAACTTTACATAAAGCACTTGGTAAATCAAAAAAACACAACAGTGTTATTTCATGATAACACAATAAATAACCAACAGATCCCTATAAATCAGCTTATGGCATAACTATATTTTTAGACACAGCATTTGCAACATGAAAGAATTCTGATTAAGTAAAATGGTTTCCTGTTTGCTAGTTGCTCACTGGTCAGTGACACCATTACAAGTTGTAGAGAAAATAAATCTAGAATAAATATGTATAGAAGAACCATTTAAATGTCTGTCAGCAGTTACAATCAAAGCAAACTATATTTTCTCATTGTCAAATGAATATGAGTTGGAACATCTTCAATACTGTTATTTTATTATCAATTAAATGTGTTTTCAGCGCAATAAGACATTGGCAGTATCGGGCAACTGGATTTTGATCACAACAAAAATCTAGTTTTCAGCACTGGGCCATGGCTTTCTGAAAGAACTGCTTGAAGAATAATAGGAAGCAGAGAATGTTCAATATAATTTGCCTTCATAGCCTCATTTACTTTTTCTCCACTGCCCTTCTGTCCCTCCTTATTTCTCTTTCACCGTCTTCCCTCTCCTTCTTTTTCCCAGATTGTTGGGATTATATATACTTTTAGCTGTAACAATTCATTTTTTCTCTTTATTAGGCTAATTTCCTATTTAATTTAATAGAAAAAATGCATATCCTAGATTTGACAAAGTAGCTAATTAATCAGTCACCAAATTGGTAAACAAAATGATAATAATAAACTAAATGACAGACTCATAGGAGCTATGGCAAAATTATGAATTCCAAATTTCCATGTGTTATGTAATCTACACAGAATGGCTGACCATAGATTAGCTATAAGAACAATAAAAGTGCTAATCTATTTAATACAAATATGGAAATATTTATTAAAAATGCATGAAAAGATATACATAAATATGTTCATTGCAGCTTGGTTTAAAGATATTTAATAATTTTGTTTTCTGCTCTTCAAAGCAGCAGAATTTCCTAATTATATAAGTGGTCTAATATTTACAATAAATTCATACTTAAGAAAACAAAATGGACCAGAGTAACTATTTTTACCTCTCTAGCAGTTAGCCTTTAGAGATAAGAGGCTGGTGAATATTGAATATATTTTTCGCATTTTTCCATCAAAATATATTTATTTTCACATATACCATTGTATAATCATTATCATTAACATTTTATTATAAAATCAGAATCATGTTCTGTACATAATCTATGCAGCCTGTGTGTGCAGCTGTGTTGGTGTGTATCTAGGGGAAAACCTGCTATTTTGATCCAATGCAAAAGAAGTGAAAATCAAAACACAGGAACTACAGCAACAAAACAAGATAGGTAAGATCTGGAATGCAGAGAAGCACGGTTTGCAGTGATTGATAGGGTTATCAACATGGGTGTAAGAGTTGGGGACATCTAGTCCAGTAATAGAACAGGAAAAGTTTAATACAAAGAAATATTAACAATAATTGGGCATTGAATAATGAGGGATTGCCTGCAAGAAGTAAAAATAACTCTTGAAAACATAGAATAGCAGGCATAAAGAGAAGCCCTTCTCCTAGGGCTTGGTTAGAACATCCAAGGAAGAGGTCCTATGGAGGCTGAAACCCAGATCTTGTTGGACAATGCGTGACAATGGTGTACAGAACGGGAGAGAAGTCACTGAGGTGTTGTGGTGGTGGAACTTGTAAGAATCTCTCCTGTGGAGCAATGGGTCAAGTTTCTCATGGACAAATTTCCTGAATGAGGTGTCAGAGTAAGCTCCTTGCTGCTAATGAGTCAACCACTGTGCACTGCAGAGCCCAGGACTGCAGAAAATAATTATGTTTCATGAGCCTGGCACCGGAGAAGTCCTTTGTTCTGCAGGAACCTGCTGAACACTGGAAACAGGAAGAAAAAAGAAAACATTTTCTCTTGCAGTGTGTCTCCAGTGACCTCTACCAATAACAGCATGTGTCAGCCAGCAAAAAAAAAGTATTTCAGAGTTCATCTACATTTCCTCAAGGCAGGCACTGAAGGGTGAATTTGGAACTGCAAGGAGATAAATTAATAACTAGCACAAATTTTTGAAAAAAATAGATCTTATTGAAAAAAACAAGTTGTGAGCAAATATGTGATGGTATTGAAGGTATTAGCAAAGAGAATAACAAAGGGAAAGCACTTCTAGGTGAAAGAGAGCAGGCTGGAATATGCCAATGTTCCCAAGGAGCAGCAAAGGCATAAGTGTGACTTGAAGAGAGTGAGTGGTGGTGAAAATGGTAGGAAACAAGAACAAAAAGAAAAAGAGCAACTGTATCAAGTAGGGCATTTTAGGCTATTGTATGATGTTGACTCTGAATGGAGAGCCACTATGGAGTTTAGAACAGAAGAGGGATATGATCTGACTTTCATTTATGAGAAGCACTCTGAGTGCTGCTGTTTTGAGAACAAACTATAGTATGGAGTCAAGTAGGGTTGTAGGAAGATCTGTTAGAAAGTTACTGCAATAAGCCAAAAGAAAAGATCATGGCAGCCCCCATGAAAGTAGCAGCAATGGTGTTTGTTAACAGTGGTCAGCTTCTGAATATAGTGAAGTTTTCAAAGCAGCAAAAGGTTTTCCTGTTGGACAGAATGTGGATCAAAGGATGACTTCACTGTGTTTGGCCTGTGGTGCTGAAAAAAGAAGTTCCTTATTTGAAGTATATGGATTGGTACATATCTAATTCACTATTTCATTGCCAAAGAGAGTGCTGTTTTCTACTAAGAAGTTTCTGTTCATTTCTCTTTGAATTTCTTTCATTATTCACTTGTATATTTTGTGCTGTGTTATTTTTGGCAGACATACCATTTCAGTTATTTTTTTCCACTATGATTTCTAAATTTATTCTAACATGACTCTCTTTTTGTGTTGTTGTTTCATTATTTTTTTAGCCTGATGATGGTATCATAAAATCTGCTTATTTATTTATTTTTAATTTCATGGAAAATAAATACCCATACTTCCATTTCTTTGAATCATATTATTTTAGTACTAATTTTCAAAAGGCACTCTATGCTTTATTTAATATTTTAGTGCTATTTCAATGTTACATGAGCCCATATTGTTGTTTTCTAATAATTTTAAATTCATAAATATAAATGAGTATCTATACTGTCTCTTTATACATATATATACATACATATATACATATAAATGTTTGCAAATATAGATGTATATATTTAAATTATATATTTAAGAATATCAGAAAATAAATGAAATCTCATTTCTATTTTTGAAAGTTGTATAAAACTCCTTCTATCCTCCAGCCCCTACACACATTCTGACTTTTCTTAGATTTTGCCTCAGGCTGCTATTATCAAATTATTTTTGTAATTTGGATTAGGTAGCTTTCATTTCAAATATTACAGATTTGTATTCTTGTTTTTACCATAATTTCATAAGTATTAGGGTAATATACATATATTTATATGTGTGTCTGTGTGATTTCAATGTGTATCACAATCCATGCCCAATTTCTAACCAATATTGTTAAAGAGCAGCATAGTTGTTCATAACACAAGCATTTTCACAGTAGTTTACTACTCCTACTAAAAAAAGGACAAGATAATCTCAAGATACCACTAATATCCAGCATGATCTGCTCAATAGTAAGAATTAGTGCTTATGGATGAATTATTATGCTTTTAACCATGTCCTATGTACAAAGCACATAGCCCCATGAGTTTCATGTTATCCCCGTTTTACATTGGGGTAAACTGAACCACACAAGATTACAGGTCTTGCCTATATTCATACCCCTTATGTTTACCCTTTGTAAATTTTGGTGCCAAGCTTTAAACTTAGTTCCAACTGACTCTAGTACTAATATTTCTAACTGCCAATTGTCCTTTATTTCCTCTTTGAACATCCAATTTTCCTACTGAAAATTATTTCTGTTTTAATAGTTTGTCATGGCTATGTATATTAAACCATCAAAATCATACCTTCCATTTCAATTTATGTGGGTAATTGGATTATTTCCTCTGGATTCTGGATCAGAACTCTTTTACACTTTTACAATGTTACTACATGTTCTTCAGATTTTCCTAACTTCTACAAGTGGAAGTTTAATGCTTTCATCAATCCTGGGATTGCTGTTGAAGGTAAAGAGATTAAGAAAAGAACTCTGATGACCCGATTTGTAATGTGTTAGCCCCTGTGTTACAGTGTTTAGAAAATACTATAACCTCCAAATCTCACCTTTGAAAAATTATCTCAAACTGTAAACTTGAAAGCTCATATTTTTTTAGTTGACACCATTTCTGGGAAAATTTTAACATTCTCCAGCAAAATTAAATTATAATTAATGAAGATGGAGTATACTTATCTCATTAGAATAATGTGAAATCAACAGTTCATTTTGCCTTTGTTATCATAAGATCACAGTCTGATTTTACCCATCTATCCCTTGCTTGAAAACTGAGAAATCAGGTGAACTCTTTAACAATCCCAAATACAACATTGACAGTGAAAGCATTAGCTTAAGGATTTTGTTATTGCAATTAGAGAACTTTTAGGCATAGGGATAAAGTATGTGTTGTAAATATGTGATACATCTCTAAATATGTCTGTGTGTGTGTGTGTGTGTGTGTGTGTGTGTGTAATCAAAATCTCTCTCACTAATATATTGGAAGAGGAGGACAAAAAGAAAGAGAGATAACTTATGAGAAAAGAAAACAAAAAATGATCGTATTTTGGGGGGTTCTGGATCAAGACATTAATTTAAACTATGTTTTTCTTTTTTATTCCACTGTGAACTTCTCTTCCTACAGAAGGTACTGAGGAAAGCTTGTTCAACATTTTCAAACCATATATGCTACATGTCATCTCAAAGATCATGTGGAATGATTGATCCATTTTACCTAGAAAACAGGTGAGGCAAAAATATAGGTTCATATTTTTACACCAATGCTAAAGTTAGATTTTAGTTCTAAAATCTCTGGTCACCTGATTATAAGTCTAGTGTTTGTCTTCTGGGTGGCAGAAGTCAATCTTGAAAGACTTCAGAGATGAAGAGATTCTTGACCTACATCTTGAATTGAACAAAAGTTTTCCAGGTAAAGAGGTGTGAGCGGAGGTGGTAAGATATGTCAGGCTGGAAGAACCAAACCAGCACTCATGGAGAACAGAAAGAGCATGGCCAATTCAGGGAACCAGATTGAGCTTAGTATGGTCAGAGCTGGTCAGGGAAGTTGTTGGGGCTTTTATGAAGTGATGAAACAGAGACAAAGTAAGGGAATGTTTGCTTGCCATGCAAAGGAGTTGGGTCTTTTAGATGTGGAGAGTCATTGAAGAGGATTAACTTGTTCTTGAAAGGCAAGGCCATTGAAGAAATATACAGACTTCACGTTTTGTTTTGATTTTTGTTTTCAAATTCAAAAATACCTTAGTTAAAATCCTAACTGTTCCACTCACTAGCTGTGGGCTCTTAGGCAAGTACTTATTCTATCAAATTCTACCTTTTCCTATTAAAATGTAGAAAGTATTTTCCATCTTAAAGGATATGTGGAAGACTAATCAAAACATTATCTTTGAACTGTTTTACAAAATACATATACAAATAACCTAGAGATATGGAAACAGAATAGCAGCTATATACAGCAGGGGAAGCATAGAGATGGAAAGGTGATGAGTTTTTGTTTGTTTACTTTTCTGTTTTTTGTTTATTATTATTATTGAAATAATGGAAATGTTCTAAGAATGATTGAAGTGATGAATGCACAACTATGTAGTTATACCAAATACCATTGGTTGTACATTTTGGGTGGATTTATGCTTTATTAATATGTATCTATAAAATTGATTTGTTAAAAATTACATTATCTAATGCTATAGGCTAGATGCTAAGTACAAAAAACATTCTCAATAAAAACAGTTACTACTATATGTGCTCTCTACATAGCTTATTTTATTAATATTTGTAGCAGCTCTATTAAGTAGACACTAATATTAGCAGTTTAAAATTGGGAGACTGAAATTGTAAAGTTGAAATCATTCCCGAAAGCCATACATCCAGTTACTAAGTGGGGGAGCTAAGATTTGAACTCAGGGTACTTGAGTCTTAATATTCTGCTCTTCTGCTGCTTTTTGCTGATTAAACTTGGGAGGAATTGTTGTGGATAGGAGACAGATACATCATTTCATAGATGATTACACATATCAAGTTAAGAGATACTGATTTTCTTAACAAAATCAGTAACCCTTGGGGCTGCCTTAGTTCTTCTGTCTCCAATCATCACCATTGTGTATAAAAGGATTAAGGGTTTGTAGTGGCTAGAAGGTTGTCTTCTGCCTCAAGTCATCAGACTAACAGTTAAATTACTATAGCCATTAATAGGAGAATATGGTCCCAACTAAGTCAAAAGGGGAGGGACGTCTCCAATAAATCATTCGTAAAGATCAGGGATGCCTAAATGGAACTGAAACTAGCATCTCATCCTTGGATGAATGTCTATTTATACAGCAGGTTTGTGACTCTTTGCCCTCCAGACATAGTTGAGAAGGATAAACAGGGGATTAGAGATAGACAGCAGAGCAGAGAAAAAATGATAGAGCTTTCATCCTCACAATCAGCTTGCCATGTATATGGTATGGTTCTCCACTGTTCAACTGAACCCTGAAGAAAATGTGCAGGCTCCAAATAATTTAATGATGTTCTACCCTATGGAGAACAACACCGACCCTAAGTCAGTGAGAAGTGAGAAGCTGTGGGCTGTCCTGAGGATGGAGGGGAGCCCAAGGGAGGAGTGTTTGGAGGAGGCCAAGCCACAGCAAATCTCCACTGTAACTGAGGAATATGCTCCCCTAGCAGGCTCTCCAGATGCCTCCTAGGACAAAGCAAGCATTTGGATAGTTGACATCCAAATGATATTGATGGCTGACAGCAACTACCAGGGGAGAACAACAGCCAAGAGAGGATGTTACATAGGATGACAGCTGCCTACATTATCTCTAAATCTCTCCTAGTCTCAGATGTTTGCGGCAGAAAAGGTTGGGAAAGAAGAATGACATGGATTCCATCACAAACACCTACACTTGCACACACACACATACACAACAGTGGGCTGGATAGAAGAAAGAAAATGCGTGTGTGACTGGAATTATATATTGAGCAAATGGTTTTTTTGTTGTTGTTGTTTTTTACTTTGTTTTATTCTAAATAACTGAAAGTGCTATGGGAGCTTCCCAGCTTCAAAAAGTGACAAGAAATAGAGACCCACAGAGAAATATCCAGAGAAGTTTCTGTAAACATCAGTCTCATGTTCATTTAATAACTGCGTTACATCTTCAAGAATGTATGGTTTTCAGAGCTTTTTGAGGTTATTATAAAAAAATATTTTAAGGTAGCTCTTTTATTTTTGTAGGAGATAATCAGAATTGAAAGTGAGTGTCCCCAAGAATCTGCTCTTGGTAATTCCAAGAACACTTAGGTTCTGTCTTTATTTTTCCATTCCATTTTTACCATGAAGGAAGTTGCCATGTGTTCTAGAAACACAATTTTTGTAGGTTGGATTTCTTTCTTTCTTTCTTTCTTTTTTCTTTTTTTTTTGTTTTTTTCTGTAGCTCTGGTCATACCTATGGCTGCCAGCTTCCCCTTGAATGCCTAGTTGAGCACAACTAAATTACTTGCCCATCTGTTCTTCTACCTTTTTTCTTTTTTGCATCTGCAGCATTGCATTGTGGAGAAAAATCTGGTGAGATTGGCATATACAACATCTTTTAAAAAATGAAGATTATCTTTGAATTTATATCTAGAAGGTTTTTGTTAATATTCTTAGTTCATAGGAATATATATAAACCTTAAGGAATCAAGGTTGCAAATTTAAAAAAAAATTATAAGGAATAGATTTTCTTATTTGTGAAACTTGAATTCAACAAATATTCAGCCAACAATGAAAGATTGAATTTCACACTAATTCTCTCCTCTTTGCTTAATTGCCAATAGAGGACTTTAATAGTGGAAGCACAAGAACTATCCATTGATGATAATGATTCTGGAACAGCTGACATAATTCTTCCCTGCCATTAGACTAAATTTTGACATGTTCTGAACTTCAATCCATTTGCAGAATTTCACTGATCTCTATTTACTAAAAATGTTTTCTCTACCTACTCAAAGTTATTTTTTAATGTTCTATTTTACACAGAATCTGGCATCATATATCATTTGATGTGCCAGCTGCTAATTAACTAAGTAAAATTTGAGTTTTCTGTGATTGAAAGACCTAACACTTTATTCAAGTTCTATTTTAATTTTTTTTCCTCTGATTTAAAATAGACCTGGCAGTGGATGATCTTGGAGCATAGTTTTGTTTTCCTCCTGACCTTGAAAGAATTGCATTTCCTTATGAAGTTTATTGCCACTTAGGACCTAAAAATCGCTGTAATTTGTAAATTTAAGAATTCTGTAAAGTTATGAAAAAATATTACTTAGCTATTCCCAGGCCAACAGAATGAGCACAACTTTCAGTAGTATGCATTCTCTGGTGCATCTTATTGCAGCCTTCCTTTTCTGAATTATATTCACTATTTCAATGTGATTATTGACTGAATTATGCTATTCTGTCAAAGGCCAATCTCCACTGCAGTCCTGTGGGAAAGAAGACTTAATATTCATTTAATTACATTTGTCCTATTAAGCCAGAAAATCTCATTGACTTTCTGAGTTCTCAATTGCTGTTGCTTCTAGGTGAGCTTATTGATGTGTCTTACCATGCTCTACAATTCCCACTGCAGTGTGCACTGTCATTCAATTGTCCCCCAATTTAAAAGGAGTCTTAAGTTCAGCTCCATAGAATTAAAAGGGTCAAAAGTTATCAACATATTTCTGCCTCTTTTGCCAGTCTGTGTTTAGTTTGCAACTTGGGTCTCAAAAAACATCGATTGTGTGAATTTACTTCCTTTAAAAGTTAAGAGCATTTTAAATTATTCAAGGGTTTGCAAATTGCTCACTTAAATATTTTCATTCAGTCCTTTAAGTATGATTATCTCCATTTTAAAGATGAAGAAATGAAGGCCCATAGTATCAAATTATTGTACACAGGTCACTCAATTTACAAATGTGTTACCAAACTACAAATCCCTGTCATTTCTCTAAGCCTCAGTTTGTTTGCCTAGAAAATAAAGATATTTCAGAATACTGCCATGGGGATTAAAAATGAGACGACATACATAAAGGAGTTGATATACCACCTGGCACATAATAAAGCAAGCATTTTACTATATTTAACTATTATTATTTTATTTTCAACATTATTTTAGTTATTTTGATGACTCCTGGAATAATAATGTTACTATTATTCTTAAAATTAATTATATTTGAGTGATTTTTTCAATCAAGATCATACCATGTGGTATTATTCACATCTTAGCCATGTAGAATATTATGATTACTTTTCTTCATTCTTTCACTTATTGCTTTATTTTCCATGTTGCTACTTGTTGATTCTTCATTGGTTTCCTTAGTTTTCTATTTATGTGTTATTAATTTATTGCCAAATACTCTGCCAAAAGTGTAATTAACCCATAATTAACTCAAACAAATCAGGTCATGTACCTAAGCAACCTTTTGAGACATTTTTTTCAGACATCTTTGTCCTATATTCCAACATTGAGTGGTTGTTTCTCCTGATACACAACTCTTACCCTTTGAAACTCCCTGCATTATTATCCAGGGGAATTTCCTTCATCTCTCCTCAGTATTGGAAAATCTCTTTCCTGAATCCTACTTCTTTTTTCTTGTTAGTCTGCATTAGAGGGAAGCATCTGATATCTTGGTTACTTCCTAAGAGTCCTAGAGAAATAAAAGACTTGAAAATTCATACAGATGAAAGTGTATTTATTAATAGTTTGGCTATGAAATTTGTGGTCTGAAATTACTTGAATTGAAGCATAGCCCCATTGTCTTTGAGATTACAGTGCTGTTGAGAAATCCAATGCAATTCTGAGAACTAAACTTGTGTATGTGACCAGTCTTCTCTCCAAAAATATCTGGAAGGAATATTGGTAGACCTTGGGGTGGGTCTTTACCATCTATCGGGCTAGACACATTTAGGGTCATGAAAATCCATCTTTTCATAAGTTTAATTAAGGGAAATTATTTTACTCTTTGATAATTTCTTTACCTCTGTATTCTGTCCTCTATATTTCTAAATGTCTATTATTTAGATATCAGGTTTTCCAGACTGATCTTCTAAATTTCTTTTTTTTCATTTCCTTATTTTTCATTTCTTTGTTGTTTTTGTTGTTGCTATCTTTTTATTTCTGGGAAACATCATCAACTTTTATCATCATCTTTTAACTTTTATTGATTTTTTAAAAATAATTTCTCTTATTATATGTTTCCAAGAACTTTGGGGATCTCTGAATGTTTTGCTTTGGGTTTTTGTTGTTGCTGTTTTTTCCTTAGTAGTAATAGCTTCTTTCCTCTCTTTGAAGATTATATTGAGAATTTTTTTTAAAAAATGTCTTCTTTATTTTCTTTTTGGTTTATCTTTACACTGACACCTCTTTTATGTTTTGGGTTTTTTTTGTTTGTCTTTTTGTTTGTTTGTTTGGTTTATCCATGTCATGCTGGCACATTAAAGGTTTTTTGTTTTATTTATTTGATATTTTATTTTTGTTTGTTTTCTTTTTCCCCAATATCTGGTGATTTTTGGCAGTTAACTTAAACTGTGAGGAAATATAATGCTATTTTTTTCCCTCTCTGTGCATGTGTAGAATATGATAACTGGTGTACTTCAGTCTAGAGAAAGCATGCTGATTTCATTTCTGTGAGTCTACCAGCTGTCATCATATGTAAGCGTTTTATTTGGAGGTGGGTGTTTCACCAGAGAGGAGACATCCAGTCTCCTTCCTTTCCTGCAGTGGAGAAAGGGGTTGGAGGAAGTCTCATTTTTCAATATTATTTCCCCGATTTTACTTGATATTCCCACACTCAAGTAGGCGTAGTATGTTCTAACCAAAGTATTGCTGGTTAAATGTCTCCACTGCATAAACATAGTGCTTGTCATAGTGAGGTAAAGGGTAGGGGAGAGTGGGGAGTCATCAAGATGCTTGGGAGGATTTGAGGGCATCCAGACTTTCATTTATCAAACACTTGAAAAGAATTCTTGTTTTCACCTTATGTGCACCAAGTTCATATTTAAAAAGAATCTCCAGTTCCCATAACTTTCTGGAGTTGTTTACTCCTTATCAGCCTCTTCTGAGCCTCCCCACTTCACAGCTCAAGTTTCAGGGATCTCTTGGTACAAAGTCAGTTGCCCCTGACCTACCTGCTTTTGTCTTCTTTTCATTGTCTTTGGCCTTACAGTTTTATGCGTTTATTTATTTGCTTTCACTCATTTTAATGGGAGTCAGGAACAATAAGCATGAACAATTAGTAATGAAATCCGACAAATAATTTTCCAGTGTACGAGAAAGAGAGAGAGTTCCGGAAATTAGAACGTAGAAATGCCATACTCACCTTTATCAGTCTGTGTGACCTGAAAATAGAGACCTAAGTGCTTTTCACACGTGATTTCAAGCAATGAAACTTTGCCATTGCTGCAAAATCCCAATTATTGAAGTGCAAGCTAGAAAGCTACCAAGAGGAAATGAACATTAAATGAGTAAAATATTGGTTTGTTCATCAAATAGTGACATAGGGTACTGTGCATAAGGTGGAATGCTCTTGATGTAGTGATAGATAGACCAGCACTGCACTGTTAACTCTTTCATTAACTCACTTCAGTCCTGTAAAACCACACAAAGAGGATTTTGTACCTAGAAATTAACTCATGAGCCTCTAATACTTATTTACCACACGGTCCTTATTTTTCGAGCCCCTCATTTTTTCTAATAATAAAAATGAAGAATGATGGTATGTGAAGATTAACTGAGATAATATATGTGAACACACAAAGAGTTGTACAAATAAAGCTCTTTCATTCTGTTGTGAGGTGGCCCAGACGTGCGGCCCTTCCCAGGTCCTCCTTGACTGCTCGTCAGCGATGTGCACAAAGCGGTGTGCTTCCCCTGAAACAACAGTCTCTGGGCTTGACTTCAACGCGAAATCTCACTCCGTGAGTTTCTGCATAGTACTGAACTAACTAGCAAGGCGGCAAGAGAAAGCGACAATTTCATACCACACCCGATGTGTTGAGACAAAGCGCCTGTCAGAAACCCATTCCCTAAGGGAAGAGCAAAGCCTGCACATCAGAAAGGGAGCATCGCGACACGCAGCTCCCGGCTGTGAACTGGAAGGAGCAGGGCCAGCTTCCGCTCCCAGGTGTTCACACATGAGGCTCAAGGGTAAATACTTAGGGCAGGCAGGAAAGGGCATTCCCTCAGGACCCAGCCAGCACCCTGTCAGCTCTGGGTTATGGTAATTAAATGGATCTGTCTTAATATTTTTATGGATATTAATAGGAAGATATTATTTACCAAAATTTTGTGCTACAGCCTATTACTCAGCCTAGAAATAGATCTTAACATTTCACGTGGTGTGAATTACATCGAAAAGTGATTTGAAAAGTGAAACCGTTTAATCATGGCAGCTAATTATCTTGCATTTTCTTTGCTGCTCTCCTGGATTTCTCTCATTCCCCCCTCGCCTGCCCCTGTTTCCTAGTTTCCTATTTCCTTCTGTTTGCATTGCTCTCTGGTTCCCACCCCACCCCCTCAAATCCGGTTTTCCAGGCATCTATCTTTTGAGAACATAGAACAACCAAGTGTGACAATTCTCAAATAGTTTAATTCAGACTTTCCCCCTTTCATATATTAGATTAAAGCTCAGGCATGGGCATAAACACAATGCAAACACTCTTATGCTCTGTGGCTTCTTAGACCCACGGTATAATTAAATTATACCCTGAATAATGCAGTGGAAAGACCTGAGGAGAGAGACTTGTGTTTTCTTTTTTCTATTAATTCCATTTTCCCCCTTTATAAAGGGAAACAAGTGCTGAAGCCAGTATCTCACAATTACATCTACAACCCCTCATTCATTCAATGTTTTATTTATTCAGTCTTAACTAGGTGCCAAACCCTGTGAATGTCAGTAACAATAAGGCATTATTTCTGACTTCAGTTTACAAGTACATTCAGGATTTAAATGGAGGAATATTTTGAGCAATATAAATACTGTAATAAGAGTTGGTATGGAATTCAATTCTTTCACACAGAAGTAGAACATAAGTCTTAATTTCTGGAGTCAAGAAATGTTCATAAAGGAGATGACACCTGGTTTGAATCTTTAAATCCAAGTAAAAGTTCACCAGGTGAATCCAGGAAAAAGCAAGAAAACTATGAATTTAGGCAAAAGTAAGATTTGTACATGTCAAGAATTTTTGCTCATTAGAAATAAACTACATTTAATATATTTATGGAAAATGCGTGGGAGTCTCTATCGATGACTGGAAAGGAGGATTGTACAAGAAATGAAACCTATTATTTAGATAAGGCCTTCATTGACATAATAAGGAAATAAGACCATATTCTTCAAACTAAGAGGAAAGTGAAATAGGTCTTTTGGCAGTGGGGTGTCATGTTGAACGGCTTTTTTGGAAGATCACTCTGACTACAGAGCAGTGGATCATTTCAGAGTCATGGGGAAAAGCTGGAGATAGGGACACTAGTTAGATACCTATTGTGGCAATGCAGGTAGTGAGGGACCGACATGTAGTAATCACAGTAACCACGGAACAGAGGTAATTCTTATGAGTGATATGGGAGGTAGAGAATAGACATACACTAGCGGTAAGTTGTTCCTCGATGAAATAAAGTCATATTAACTTATTACTTTATTTTTCTCAAACTCCATTGATTTACATAAAATTCTACTTTCCTGGGGTCCTCATATAAATAAATTTTCACCCACTTTACCCCTCTTACCTTTTTATTTTCTGAATTCTGTCTACACACCTTCGAAGTTCCCCCAAATATCTATTCTGGGTCCTCTACTCAAACTTATACATGATTATATGATCACTATTTCCTTCTTTCATCTTTTACTACATTATATTTCCATTTTATATGGCAGAGCATCATATACTAAGTGTACACCTTGTCGTTCAATCTCTTCCTAATTCCTTGAGGGAAGCACTCATGCCTTAGGAACTTTTTATCATTGAATGTATCAA
>JAQZBX010034746.1:0-24871 GCA_029593785.1 Cabassous unicinctus | reverse complement strand
CAAAATATGTTACCTATATTAGTAATTCTTATATTGCACAAGAAGCATAGTGCTTTTTTTTTTTTTGATGTTTTTTTTGATGTTTTTTTTTATTGTTCATAAAAAATCAAGATTTTTCACAGTACATACCAATATTTGTAAAATGATATATAAATATATATGCATACATGTGTATTTTCTTACATAAATGTTATTATATATATATATATATTTTTTAAAGGTGATTAGATTACCTAATTATTACTCAGAAATTACAGGGATTCCCATGTTCCCCAACTTAAGCATAGTGCTTTTTACAAAAGTGAAATATTTCTCTTGCAAGGAAGTGTCTACTCAGTAGTTTAGAGCTACACTTTCATGACTGAATTTTTTTTTTTTTTGCCATGCCTATCTTGTGTTCTTTTTGTCTACCTACTTGCAGTTTGTCTCCTTCAATTTGGTTTATTACAGTTGCATTAGCTTACTGTTAAAAACTTTGCTACATTAACAAAAGTGAGTCAAAATGGATATCTGGTAGTGCATCACTCCATTGGGTCACCTATGATTTTGCATATAGAGAAACTATGACTAAACAAACAAACAAAAAACTAAGGTTAATCAATAATTAAATATGGCATGCAAATTCGGCCAGATTCTTAAGTCTTTTCTATATGCTTCATGTTGTATATCTTATTATGAGGTTGATAAATTGTTTTTCTTACATACACATATACCTACAGGTACAATTCTTATCTACTTTTCACATTAAGTCATTGACTTTGAAAATGAGCTATTCTGTTTCCAATTTACTTTAAACTCAATGCAGTATAGAAGGGTAAGAAAAAAGGAAAAAAATATTTAGGGAGTATCTTCTGTAGGACACTAAGCTAAAATTTTAGGGAGTATCTTCTGTAGGACACTAAGCTAAACTTTTCACATATGTTATTCATCTCTAATTAATGACTTATAATATTTTGTGTAATATCTTGCTCTCATAGGTAATTAGATTTACACAAATGGGTGTATGGACTTAGGGAAGGCAGTCTACCCTAATAATTGTAGTCATAGTATATAGATTTTTTAATTTTAAATTAAGACAATAACTTAGCTTGGCAGCAATCATACATCTTCATGCATAATTTATTTCAATGATCTATCCAATAGTTTCTAATCCTTCCCTTATGAGCATATTAAGGTTGTTATTAGAATCCTTAGTTCTTTATCTCTTGACACATCATGGACTTTACATTGCTATATGAAATGTGCTATTTTAACCAATGGAATTTCAACAGTGCAGAAAGAAGACAATGACCCTGTTCTCCTAGGATCTTACTTTTCTGTGAGGTAGGC
The DNA here is from genome assembly GCA_029593785.1 of Cabassous unicinctus. NCBI lineage: Eukaryota > Metazoa > Chordata > Mammalia > Cingulata > Chlamyphoridae > Cabassous > Cabassous unicinctus. The sequence goes on along the minus strand of JAQZBX010034746.1, from coordinate 23,542 downwards.
AGATAACAAGTATAGTCAGTTAACATTAAGTGCTGTGACAAAGGTATTTATTACATTTTTTTCTCTCAACCAGCCTTCTATCAGAGTGCAGTGTGAGAAAGTTCTGGTACACACTTTCTTTTCATTCAGCATACAGGGATTGAATATTTATTCTGTTGAGCTGTAGAGATCTGGAAGTTTCAAGACGACTTAATGTAACTTATCATAGCGATATACACACATTCAACATGCCTTTTCAATTATTACTTCTTTCACACCACCTGCTATAAAGAAAAGTCATTTCTATCAAAAATACTCTACATCTGTTAAGCACAAGGGATTAAGGCAAAGTTGTGGTAGACCACATAACTTCTTCACTGGGAATAATACCTAAGGCAATGATACTGAATTAATGAATTTTTTTTTTAATGAAGCTGAATGAAGACAAATTAAGTTATTTAAGTGTTCTTTTTCTTTTTTTTAAGACTGGGGTTATATCTGCATGCAACATTTATTTAATCACTTCTGTTTTAAAGACTCCTTCAACTTAATTTTATTGATGGCATGATAAGTTGAATTTTTTTTAAAAAGTATAGTCTTGTCTTGGTACAGGTGGACCATGATGAAGATAAAATAAACATGTAAATCTCATAAATACTAACTTAATTTTTATTCTTACTATTCTAAAACATTTAAGAAGATAACTCTATGACTAAATACCCAACCAGAAATGCTGAAGTAAAAGTTTGACTATATTGCTATTTTTATGGAACTTGCTTCTCTGCTTCCTGTTGAGGAATTCTAAGAATAGTCAACTCATAGAAAAATAAAAATTATTTTCTAACTTGCTTTTGAAATATTTACTAGCATCCAAATGTTGTCAAAAATTGTGAATAAGGAATGATGTCATCAATACAGTTATGTAAGACATACTGGTGAATGTTCCCCCTCAGAAACACTGAATAAGGGGCAAAAAGTTTTCTCAGAACTCTAGATGATAGAGGTTAGAGAATTCCTCAATGGATATTGAATCAGAAAAAAAAGTTTTAAAGAACTAGGAAAGTCAAAAGACAAATTTGGAAACACATGGCAGCCTGTGTAACTCATGGCAGTGGCTCAGTGGCCCGTGCATTCAGTTGTGGTCCCTGGGACCTGATCAACCTATAGTGATCAGCTTGTTGGTCCATGCACACTAAAATTTGAGGTCTCATGAGGCCTGACTGACTCACTGCGGCAGCTGCATGTTCCAAGCACATTCAAGTGCTCATCCCTAGGATCCAATATCTGGTGCACCTAAATTTAAATACTGGGTGTCTTTGTAGACTAGCCCCAACTAGCTCCATGGAAAACTGACTCAGGCATGGATCTGGGACCCTTAAACCAGAAGTCACCAGGAGCAGAAAACAGTCACAGAAAGGGGAAGCTGGTCTTCAGAGCAGCAGAGCAAAAAAAATGAGCTAAAGCCTGGGAAAGAAAAAGCAGACCAGAGTATGGAGATTGGAGCTACTGGGAAGGAAAAATTGTAAATGAAAAAAAAAAGTGCCCTGGGAGGAGAATCTGTAGAAAGTAATTCTTTTCTTGGAAGGAAACAGTTTCACATGCAGGGGAACTCTTGAAAGTTACTGCACATGGCCAGGGAAAGCAGAATAAACTTGGGTAACTGTTGAAGAAGACCCTCAACACAGAGCCAATCTACAACAAAATCTTAGGTAAAATGGAGAATCTGACTTCTGGAGTGTGCACATCAAAATAATCAAATGCCTTGACATCAACCAAAGATCACAAGACATACAAAGTAAGAGGAAGATATGGCTCATTCAAAGGAACAAAATAGTACAACAGAGGAAACACAGACATTGGAACAATTAATCAAAGATGTTAAGTCAACTCTCCTAAATACGCCAATTGAGCTAAAAGAAAACATGTACAGTGCAGCCAGGGTGGTTCAGTGCAAGAGTTCTTGCCTGGCATGTATGAGGTCCCTGGTTTGATTCCCAGTTCATCCTAAGAAAACATGGACATACTACTAAAGGAAATCAATAAAATGATGCATGATCAATAAGCAGAATTAGAAACTTTATAAAGGAACCAAATAGAATTTTGAAGGATGAAATAGACAATAACAGATATTTAAAATACACTAAAGGACTTCAACAGCAGAATTGAACAGGCAGAAAAAATAATCAATAACTAGAATGCAGGATCGTTGAAGTCATTCAGGATGAAGAGCAGAACAACAAAAGAATGAAAAACAAGTGAGCAAACCCTAAGGAACTTCTAGGATAACATTAAGCATACCACCAGGCATATTATGGGAATTCAAGATGGAGACAAGAAGGGGAAAGAGGCAAAAAGAACACTTGAAAAAATAATGGCCAGAAACCTACCAAAATTCATGAAAGCTGTGAATACACACATCCAGGAAGTTCAATGAACTTCAAACAGGTTAAATTCAAGTAGACCTACTCCAAGAAATATCATAATCAAAATGTTGAATGTCAAAGATAAAGAACAAATTCACAAAAACTCCAAGAGAGAAGCTACTCATCACAAGAGATACAATAAGATTAAGTCCAATTTCTCATGAGAAACAATAGAAGTGAAGTGGCAAAGGGATGACACATTTAAAGTTTTGAGGGAGAAAAATTGTGGGCCAAGAAGTCTATACTGAGTAAAACTGTCCTTTAAACATAAGGAAAAGTATAAGATATTTCCAGATCAGGAAAAGGCAAGGGAGTTCATCACAACTAAGCCTTCCCCACAAGAAATACTAATGGGAGTTCATCAGATTGAAAAGAAATGACAATAGATAGTAGCTTGGAGTAATAAAAAATGATTTCAAGTAAATATAAACTGTAGTGCTAATGTATTTGATGTTTATAACTACTGCTATTTTTTTTTAAATGCTTATAATACAATTGCACAAAAATAATCACATTTCTATGTCATTGGGCACAAAAAATATGAAGAGGTAATGTGTAATAGTAACACCATAAAGACAGGAGACAGAGGGATATAGGCACAGAGTTTGTATATGTTATTGAAGTTAAGTTGGTATCTCTACAAACTAGTTTGTTTTATATTTAAGATGTTAAATATAAACCTAATAGTAAACACAAAATAAGCATTTAAAAATATACAGAAAATTAAGAATGGGGTTAATGTGGTTCATTACAAAAGATCAACAATGCATGAAAGAAGATTCCAATGCAGAAAAAGAGAGAAAAAAAATACAAGATGTTCAAGAAACTAAAGAAAAAATGGCTGAAGGTAGTCCTGCTTTTCAGTATTTATTGATATAAACGAATATAAATGGATTCAATTTCCCCATTAAAAGACAATCAGCAGCATTGATTAAAAGCATGATCCAATTATAGTGTTTAAAAGAGACTGAACTTAGACTAAAGATACAAACAGGTTGAGAGTTAATGGATGGAAACAAATATTTCATACAAATAGCAACCCAAAGACAGACAAAAAGAACATTACATATTAATAAAAGGGTTAGTCCACCCTAAAGACAAAACAATTTTAAAATATATACAACTCATCACAGAGCTACATACACAAAGTAAACATTGACAAAACTAAAGGGAGAAATTGACAGTTCTACTATAATAGTTGGAAACTTTAATATACTATTTTCAATATGGAGTAGAATATTTAGATAGCAGAGCAATAAAGAAAGATAGAACTTGAACAATACCACAAACAAACTACTCCTAACAGATATATACAGAACACTTCATGCAACAACAGAATATACATTCTTCTCCAGTGCACATGCATCATTCTCCAGGAAAGATCACATCTTAGGACAGAAAAAAGGTACCAATAAATATGAAAGATTAATATTATACAAAACATCTCCAACCACAATGGAATGAAGCTAGAAATCAATGACATGAGGAAAACTGGAAAATTCACAAATAACTGGATGTTAAACAATGCACTCTTAAACAATCAATGGGTCAAAAAGGAAATCACAAGAGAAATTAGAAAATATTTGGGGACAAATGAAAATGAAAACACAACATACAAAACTTATAGGATGCATCAATGGTAGTTCTCAGAGGGAAATTTATAGCTTTGAATAACTATATGTATAAAGAAGAGAGATCTCAGATCAATAAATTATGTTCACATCTGGAGGAACTAGGAAAAAAGAGCAAACTAAACTGACAGTAAAAGGAAAGAAATAATAAAGATTAAAGATAGATAAAATAGAAACAGAAAATAAACAATTGAGAGAATCAACAAAACCAAAATTTGGTTCTCTGAAAAGATCACTAAAATCGACAAATTTTAGCTAGACTGACAAAGGAAAAAAGAGGCAAAATGCATATAAGTAAAATCCAAATTGATAATGGGGGCATTACTCTTGATATTGCAGAAATTAAAAGAATTATAAGAGAATACTATGTACTGGCTTAGACCAATATATAAGATAATAGAGAATAAAGGCAAATTCCTAGAAATACACAGCTTACCTAATCTGACTCAAGAAGAAGTAGAAGTTCTCAATAGAACTATATCAAGTGAAGATATTGAATCAGCAATCAAATACTTTCCAATAAAGAAAACTCCAAGACAAGATGGCTTCACTGGTAAATTCTACCAAACATTCAAAGACAAATTAACAATAATATGTATTAGTCAGGTTTCTCTTGGGAAGCAGAACTGACAGTAGATATCTGTAAAGATTATGATTTTTTAATAAAATTGTCTTACATGACTTGAGGGTGCATGAGGTCAAATTCTAAAGGGCAGGTTACAATCTGGGATCTCTGATGAAAGTTTTCAATGAATTATCCAAGAGGAAGCTGTCTGGCTGAAGTAGAGATGGAAATTCTCTCTTCTGATTGCTGAAATCATCAATTTTCCTTTTAAGCCTCCAAAGGATTGGATGAGATATCTCTCATTGCTGAAGGTAATCTCCTCAGTTGATTATAGATGCAATCCTCCATATATGCAACCAAATTACTGATGAGTTAAGTCCATGAAATATCCTTATAATAATAATTAGGACAGTGCTTGTTTGACCAAACAACTAGACATCATTACCTGTACAAATTGACACATAAACTTGGCCATCATATTCCACCTCTTGTCAAACTTAGCGTTTATACACATCACCTTAAATCAGGGGTTCTTAATCTTTTTTCTTCCATAAACCCCACTGCCAGTCAGGTGAAAGCCACAGACTCCTTACTAAGTCCACACTATTCTGTGTATTATTTAATAAATATATTAAACCCACACCAATATGTCCCCATTAAGAATAATGTTTTCTTAAAATTTCAGTTCAAGCTCATGGATCCCTGGTTAAGAACCCCTGTCTTAAACTGTACTTAATCTTTAAATTAAAAAAAAAATGACATTTTAAATAACACTAAACTGTCCTGAGTACAACTGAAAATACACTAAACTTCTCCAAAATAAGGTACAAGTACATAGATAATGTCTTAGTTTGCCAAAGGCTGTCAATGCAATATACCAGAAATGGGTGGGCTATTATAATGGAAATTTATTAAGGGTAAAACCTAACAGATCCAAGGCTGCAAAAATATCCAAATCAAGGCATCATCAAAGATGCTTTTTCACCAAAGCAGATCCTGGAGTCTTTCCATGTGGTGAGGAAAGATGGTGAGTCTGCCCATCTCTCTCTACTTTCTCCTCCTGGACACCGCAGACTTGGCAGTGGAAGATCAGGCATCTCTTCCTGGGCCTTGTCTTCTTGAGCATCTTGGGGCTTCTCTGTCTTTCTGCAGCTGTAGGCAAATCTGGAGTCCTCTCTCTCATGGCAGGGTCAAAAGGGTAGAGCTCCCTTTCTCTGTGTCTCTCATTACTCATTTTATATAAGACCCAGCAAGAGGGTGGAGACACAACCTGGGTCATGACTCACTGACAAAACCCAATCACAAGCCTTAAAGTGTTCTAATCAATGATCTAATTAAAGCTCCCATAACTGAATCAAATAAAAAGGCCCCATTTATACCATGTGTACAGGCATAGGCATGAGTTAGCTTAAGTACAGAATTTTCTGGGGTCCACTAAAGACAAACCAGGACAGGTAATTTTCACTCTTAAACTTGATATCCTATAACTCAAATATTACAACAAGAAACTAATGCAATTATGTCATATGGTAAAGGGATAAGATAAGAAAGAAAACAAAGATATTCTTTTTATGAACATATGCAAACACACTAATAACAAAACAAGGAGGAAATATTCATAATCATTACAGTCCTAGTTTCTGTAACTGATCATGTGTTTATAGTTTGTATTTATCATTACCTTCTTCCATTATCCATTCCATGTTGCTTTCACCCTCAGCAAGCATCTCAGCTGGCCATGGTTCTTTCCCTGGTGGGGTGACCTCAAATTTCATTCCTGAAGTTTCTTGGCCTTTGGTATTAATGCCTGGATTGGGAAGACTGGAATGAACACATATTGGGAGCTTTTTTTCTGGCCTAATATGTGGTTTTTCCTGAAGAACAACTGGGTTGTTGCAATTTTCCATTGACTTTAATCTCAGGGAATGGTATTACTAAGAGATGCCCTAAAGGATCTCTTGTACTCCAGGAAAACACTTCTTTACTCCATTGTGTAGTTGCAGTCTAATTTCCTCTTGATAGGATCAGTCACCCCAGCCAATACAGTATTTCCCTTCTATGTCTGTTGATTCAGAGTCATGTGGCAGCCTTAACTTCTAGTTCAATGGAATCGTTGTTTGTCTCCTAGTGGAAGAACTCTTCCTTTTGGAACTAAGACCTGTAGACCAGCAGAGCATAAAGCAGAGCTTAAGTCTTCAGGGTCTGGAAGCAAAAAATTTTCTAAGGGTAATAGTGTATGGTGCCACTCCCATTTCTATCCCTTGATTCCTGGATCCAGGTATCCTGGCTATGGGAGAAAGAGCACCATAGAGTGGATGTTGATTTAGAGCATACACAGCCTCCTAGAGAACACTGCCTCAGCCCTGTAAGGTATTGCCACTTAGTTGGCACCTTCATTGAGTCTTCAAAAGGCCATTCCACCATTCTATCAATCCAGCTGCTTTGCAATGATAGGGAATGTGGTAAGACCAGTGAATTCTACGAGCATGTGGTTCTTTTGCTGTGAAGTGGGTTCCTTGATCAGAAGCAATGCTGTGTGAAATAACATGATGGTGGATAAGGCATTCTCCAAGTCCACTGATCATAGTTTTGGCAGAAGCATTGTTTGCAGGGAAGGCAAATCCATATCTGGAGTATGTGTCTATTCCAATCAGAACAAATCATTGCCCATTCCACAATGGAAGTGTTCCAATGTTATCCAACTGCCACCCAGGGAATGGTGCCATAACAGGTGTTGAGTGTGGGTCTCTGCTGTTGGCAGACTGGGCACCCAGCAGTGAATTCAGCCAGGTCAGCGTTGGGGAATGGAAGATCAGGTTGCTAAGTCCAGGTATAACTTCAACCCTTACTTTGTTCATGAGCTGACTGGACAATAGCAGTGGTGGCTCGGGAAAGAGGTCAATTGGTATCTACAGAACAGGCCATCTTATACAATTGATTATTAAAATCTTCCTCTGCTGAAGTTACCCTCCGGTGAGCATTCACATGGGATACCAATAGATTCAGTTTTTCTGCCAACTCAAAAAGATCTATCCACATGCTTCTTCCGCTGACCTCTTTATCACCAATTTTCCAAACATATTCTTAGAAGTCCCTGACCATCCAGACAAACCATTGGTGACATCCCATGAATCAGTATACAAATTCACCTCTGGCCATTTCTCCTTTCAAGCAAAATGAAAATTCACATGCACTGTTTGATGTTCTACCCACTGGGAGATCTTCCCCCCACCACTGTCCTTCAGGGACATCCCAGGAAGGCACTGCAGTGCTGTAGCTATCCATTTTCGGGTAGTACCTGTATATCATGCAGAACCATCTGTAAGCAAGGTCAGCATTTTCTCTTCTTCTGCCAACTGATTGTAAGGAACTTACCAAGAAGCCATAGCTGTGGGCTGGGAAAGAGAAGGTAACATGGCAGGGGAGGTGACCATGGGCATTTGGGTCACTTCCTCATGTAACTTACTTGTGCCCTCAGGACGTGCTCAAACTCTAGCTCATAAATACTACTTCCACTTTATAATGGAGTACAGCTGTGCACTCCCAAATTTATGGTTTGATAGGTCAGACAATATCCAGCTCATGATAGGCAACTCAGGTCTCATTGTAACTTGGTGGCCCATGGTTAAGCATTCGGTCTCTACTAAGGCTTAATAGCAAGCCAAAAGCTGTTTCTCAAAAGGAGAGTTAGTTATCTGTAGAGGATGTCAAGGCTTTGCTCCAGAATGCTAAGGGTCAGCATTGTGATTCTTCTATAGAGGCCTGCCAAAGGCTCTAGAGAGCATCTCTGCCACTGATGCTTCCAGCACCATTGGATCTGCTGGGTCAGAAGGCCCAAGTGGCAGTACAGCTTGCACAGAAACCTGGACCTCTTGCAGAGCCTCCTCTTGTTCCAGACCCCACTCAAAACTAGCAGTTTTTCTGGTTACTTGGTAAATGAGCTGAAGTAGCACACCCAAATGAGGAATATATTGTCTCCAGAATTCAAAGAGGTCAACTAGGCATTGTGCTTCTTTTTGGATCATAGGAAGGGCCAGTTGCAGCAGCTTATCCTTCACCTCAAAAGGGATATTTCAACATGGCCCACACCACTGGACACATATAAATTTCACTGAGGTGAAAGGCTCCTGTATTTTTGTTGAGTTTATCTCCTATCCTCTGACATGCAAATGCCTTATCATGATATCATCAATCAAATGGACCAGTGTGATCTCTTGTGGGAGGGAGACATGATCAAGGTCCGTTTGGGGGAATTGAATGTGGCTCAAGCAATTGAGCACCTGCTTCCTACAAGGGAGGTCCTGGGTCTGGTTCCCAGGACTTCTAAAAGACAGAAAAGCAGACAACAAGCAAACAAACGAAGAAGCGAACTCAGGGAAGCCAATGTGGCTCAGTGGTTGAGTGCTGGTTTCCCACATACTAGGTCTTGGGTTCAGTTCCTAGCCCTGGTACCTAAAAAAAAAAAAAGTCCCTGTGACAATATTATGACATAGGGCTGAAGAATTGATATACACCTGAGGTAGGACAGTGAAGGTATATTGCTGACCTTGCCATCTGAAAACAAACTATTTCTGGTGGTCCTTACTAATGGAATTTATGAAAAAAGAATTTGCCAGATCAGTAGCTGTATACCAGGTACTAGGCAATGTGGTGATTTGCTCAAGCAATGTTACCACATCTGGAATAGCAACTGTAATTGGAGTCACCACTTGGTTAAGATCACAATAATCTACTTTCATCCTCCAAGATCCATCTGTTTTCTGCACAGGCCAAATAAAAGAGTTCAATGGGTTTGCAGTAAGAATCACCATGCCTGCATCTTTCAAGTGCTTGATGGTGAAACTAATCTCTGCAATCCCTCCAGGAATCTGGTATTGCTTTTGATTTACTATTTTGCTTAGTAGGGGAAGTTCTAGTGACTTTAACGTGTACTCCCCTACCTTAAGAGCCCTCACTCCACAAGTTAGTGAACCAATGTGGGGATTCTGTCAGTTGCTGAGTATGTCTTTTCCAATCGTACTTTCTGGAAACTGGGGAAATAACCACAGAATGAGTCCGGGGACCCACTGGACCCACTGTGAGATGGAACTGAGCTAAAACGCCATCAATCACCTGACCTCCATGAGACCCTACTCTAACTGGTAGACCACAGTGACATTTTGGGTCTCTAGGCTTTAATGTCACTTCTGAGCCAGTATCAAATAATCTCGAAATGTCTGATCATTTCCTTTACCCTAATGCACAGTTACCCCAGTAAAACTCTGTAGGTCACTTTAGGGAAGGCTGGGAGGAAGATTAATAATATAATTATTTGACAATATACAGGGTCCTCCCCCAAAGGGAACCAGCATTCTTCTTATTCAAGGGGCTCTGGGTTTCTAAATATTCTCAAGTCTGGGGAATGATTAAGGGGCCACGACTCTGTTTTTGTAATTCAAGTTAGACTTTTGTTGTTTTGACCTCGTACTCTTCTGCTTATACAAATCACATAGGAATTTAGCAGACTGCCCATTTATTTTACTTCTAGGTACCCGTTGATCTACTAGCCAACTTCATAGGTCTCTGTGACTCAGACTATTTTGATTGCTGCTTTGAGTCTGCTCTTCATTGTAGTAGCCACACCCACCTTGTCTTTGACAATTAAGTGCTGTCACTTGGCTTCTGCCCACTCTGGATACAATCATCCCCACTGTGTTTAAGGATCCCAGTTCAGTAACAGCAGTTCCTACATTAATGTCTGAATTAGAGAGAAGAGCAACCACAGAGCTCTTCAGGGAAGATGTATTTAGTCTCACAAATTTAATCCTCACATTCATGGTAACATGTGTGTCCTTACATGATAAATCTAATTTAGCATTCCAATCTCTGTAAACCTTTGGATCCCCTCCTCTACATTATACCAGGGCAGTTCTGGCATTTTAACCTCAGGTAATTTCAGCCAACTTTTGCTGCATGTTTCAGCCAGCTACCAAACAAACTGTTAGAGCCCCTTCTAATACCTCAAGCTATAACATTGAATCCAGAATCTCTGTTTAGTTGGTCCATATCAACAAATTGAGCCTGATCCATTTTTATATTTCTTCCACCATTCCCCCACACCGTTAATATCCTTTCCCATACATATTCTCCTGGTTTCTCTATATATAAATTGGAAAACTCAAGCAGTTCTTTTGGAGTATTATAGACTTCCTCATGGGTTACACTTTGTACCTCATCTTTTGGGGCCTCTTCTAGTTTTAGGTCTGGAAAAAAAGAGGGATGGTGGGGGTGGGTAACATGAGGGATTGGAAGTTTCTTTCAAGCCAATTTCCTCATGGCATCCTATTGCAGTTTCATCTGGTGAAACAGGATTAATCTCTTCAGGAGGAGGTTGGATGGCAGACTACTTAAAGCAGACTGGAAGTTGGGAAGCTATTTCCTCAGGGCAAGCTGGAGTTTGGGTGACTGCTTCCTAAGGGTAGGCTCAGATCAGATAATTACACTTTACTGTTTATCTGTCAAAGACTCAGCTGAATTTAAGGTTTCAATGTCCCCATTGCTGTTATTATCAGCCCATATGTCCTCATTCCAGTTTTCAGGATTCTATTCCTTTCCAATCAATGCCCTCAATTTAACAGCAGACCTGTTCTAACCCTGCAAGGTTTAGAACTTAGTTTCCGTTCTAATTCAGCCACTCACACAATGAAACTCTGGGTCTGTTTTTCAGAGATCACAAGTCTGTGATTACCTGAAATAAGATTTTCTTTCAGGCACATGTAAAAAATTTCACATTCTTCATGTGCCACTTAAGTTACAAATTTGAAGACTTCAACTGATTGCTTTCTTTTATAACCACATCCAGTATAATTAGGAACAACCAGCCACCATCATTATACCTTTTAACTTCACAAAACTCTGTTAAGATGTCAAAAACACTCACCCAGAGCCTTTCCTCTTATAAGCATGTGAGTAGCTGTATCAAGTAGATATATTTTGGGTGTCTCTATTGCTAAATCACATCATGGTCTATAAGTGGCATCTTGATTATAAGAGAGAAAGTCATTAGTGCCAGTGAATCAAATCAGAGTAGAGGGGGTTTGTTGCTAAAACCCCAGAACCAATTCAGAAATTCCAGTTTTAAGATTGTTTCTCAAGGGCTACTCCCGGTAACAAGCTGTATTAGTCAGAGTTCCCTTGGGAAACAGGACAGACAGAAGATATCTGTACATATTGAAATTTTATACAACGGACTCTTGCAACTGTGGGGAGGCATGAGTCTAAATTCCAAAAAGCAGGCAGAAAGCTGGGAACTCTGTTGATGGTCCCTGATAAATTCCCTAGGAGGAGCTGAAGATGAAAATTCTGTTTTGACTGCTGAAATGATCACTTCTCCTTTTAAAGCCTTCAACAGAATGGATGAGACATTTATTGCTGAAGACAATTTCTCTGTGGATTATCTGTGTAATCAGCCATAGATGCAATCAATTTACTGATTATTTAAGACCATGAAATGTCCTCATTGTAATAATCAGGTGATTGTTTGCTTGACCAAACAACCGGGTGCCATCACCTGGCCAGTTGACACATGAGCTTAACCATCTCATAATATTTATCAAACTTTTCAAAAAAATTAAAGAGGAGGGTATTCTTCCTAACTCATTCTATGCTGCCCGCCACAATGTCTTGTGATTAAGATATCACAAGAAAAGAAATTGCAGACCAAATCCTTTAAGAATATAAATGCAAAATTCTTCTATAAAATACTAGCAAATTTAATCCAAGAGAACAAATTAAAAAACAACAACTTTATTTTAAATTCAAACATTAAAATAACAGAAAAAGGCAGCTCAACAAGTTATGGAAGCATTACTCCTAAAAAGTTCTGTCCAGACACTTTTATCTCAGTTAATTCTAGCTACTAACATTTCTTCCTGTAGTGATCAGAGAGATACATAGATAAATACAGATTAGGTAAATATCATAGTAAAGGTCTCCTTAGTAATGAAGAAAATGAAGAAGAGAAAAAATGCTTAATCATAGTCATATCTCACAAAACCAAACCCTATTTCTATTTTTTTTACCTTTAGCATTAATATAGTGCCAACTTTGATTTTGTTACAAAAACATTACAATGTTGTTGCTAACTATAGCTTATAAATTACATTTGTTATATTCCAACAGCATATTAAAAAGATGATACAACATGGCCATTTGGGATTTATCCCAGGAATAAATGGGTGGTTCAAAACAAGAATTGATTTATTACTACACATTTGTGGTATTATTTTTCTATATAATTACCATTTTTTCAGTGCTAGGAAGGGAGGACAGTAAGCTGAGGCAGAATGCAAATTAATGAGCTTATTCATGATGAAATATCCTTTTCTTCCATTCCCATGTCACTTGATTTGCATGATCATATCAGACTTTTCTGACAATATTCAATATATATTGAAGGTCTCAACAACATTCTCAGCCAAATTGATCTAATTGAAATTTATAGAATACTTCATGAAGCAAATGTAGACTACTCACTGTATTCTGCATATGGAATATTTACCAAAAGAGATCACTTTCTGAGTCATAACACAATTATAAGTAAATTTAAAATAGTTGAAGTAATAATAAGTAAATTGTCTTACTACAATAGAATTGAATTAGAAATTTAAAAGCTAAAACACAGTTGAAAAAGTCTTAAATATTTGGAAATTTACACAGAAAAAACAAAAGAAATTAGAAAGTATAGCAACATAATGATAATGAAAACACAATATATCAAAATTTGTGTGATGCAGCTTCAAGCTTGAGAGGTTTATATTAGAAAAAAAAAAGTTTACAAAGAGTTATCTAAGCTTTTACCTTAAGAAGCTATTAAAAGCAAGTAAAATTAAAAAAATAATGTCAAAGGAAAGAAATAGTAAAAGTAACAGCAGAAATTATATAATAGAAAACAGATAAACCACAGATCAAATCAAGAAAGTCAAAAGTTGATACTTTGGGAGGATTATAATATTTGATAAACAATGAGTTTAAGCAAAGAGTGTTAAATAAAGACAAAATAAAATTTACTAATATCAGAAGATATTGAGTATCACTAATGGTTTTGAACAACTTCTGTTAAATTCTTAGATAACTTAGATAAAATAACTTAGATGAAATGTCCAACTTTTTTGAAAACCAAAACTTGACAAAATAAATACAAGAATTTTTTTAACATGGATGATCTGTTAAAGAAATGAAATTTCAAAATAAATCATTTTCATGGATGAAAAACAAGCTCAATTCCCAGATTGCTTCACTGATGAATTCCATCAAAAACTAAAAGAACAGATAAATAATACATAAATTCTTTTAGAAAGTAGAGGAGGAAATATGTTCCAGTCATTTCTAAGGCCAACATAGTTCTAATTTAGAAATGTTAGAATTTCAGGAAAAGAGTTTAACAACGGCAATATAAGAAAAAAATATATTATAGATTATTTCTTATTAACAGAGAGGCAAAATGATATAAAATCAAAACTATCATTAAATAAGAAGTATAGTATGTCATAAAGTGAGACTAATTTTAAGATTGCAAGATTGGTTTAACATTAAGAAATCAAATAATGTAATTCCACATATTTAGAATCAAGAAAACCTTTCCCCTGCTTCATAAAAATTTGTCCTTTGAATAATATCTGACCTCTGTTTCCCTGGAAAATGATAGTTAATGTTACAATGCTGCTTATGATAAAAATGACCCATAATATGTAAGTTGGTTTTTTCAGAGATAGCTATAAATACAGGATGGGGTGGCCATACCTTTGGGCTTTTGTGTGTTAGGTGAATTGTGACTGATCATGGCCCTTGTTAGGGTACTGGAAGCTATGCTTATAGAGTTAATTTAGGGACAAGCGAGGCACAGCTTCTAGGCCAGGGAAACTCTCATACCCACAGCAATTTTTGATGGTAATCTATATTTATAGCTCTATATCCAGCAACACTTTTGTTTGGCCATGCTTTTAATTCCAGAAACAGAATCAACTTTCTTAAGGTAGTTCTAATATCAGCTAAAGAGTTCAATATGCAATTCACTGAATGATGCACTAAGTCTCATATTGTCAACACAGCCTTTGGCAACTTTATCTCTCTGATTTTAATATTTAGTTTTTTCCTTATTCAAATATTCTATAGCTTTAAGGACATGCCTTCATTAAGACTCAAAGCATTTATTTTCCTACTGTTGTGAAAAGAACAATAGTATATTTTAATAGATCACTCTAATTGACTTATAAAAGTATTTTTTTAAAGAGGGCAAAGCTAATCAGTTCTAATTATCAATCAGCTCTGCAATTTGTGAAATTTGTAAAACAGCTTCTAGGGTATAATGAGCCTGTATGGTTCTCTGAGTCTAATTAATTGATTTTTCTTAGTCGTTCCCTTTACTAAGACACCAAAATTACAAATTTGTTCTCTTGAAGAAAAAAAAGTGTTAATGTTTTTCTCCTGCTAAGGTCAAATAAGATTTTGTGACTGGAGGGTGCATGCCCTGATGAAGGAACATAAATTACTACGGTTTCTAAGAGTGTTCAGTACCAGTAACAATCCACCCTTCCAGGTCCCAGTGGGTGAAAATGGCTCACTTCTAAGTCCAGCATATAGCCAGACATTTTCAAAACTTTAAAATCAAGGTTTATAGGAAGATTTTTAATATCTATGATAGTTGGTGAAATTTTCTTCATCAATTTTTTAATCAAATGTACCAAAATGGACCACTCAAACCTCCAGATTATAAGCACTTTTTGATTAATTGCTCACACTTGCCAAGGACATAGAAGGTTGTTGCAGTTTAAGAAAATGTGCACATAGAAACAAATTTCCACTTTTTAGGAAAAATAGAAAATTTTATCTCTGTTTTCTAGACAAAAAGTTTAATGAAGGCTAAGACTCAACAATTTGCATTATATTAGCTTAAAATTGATTTAAAATTTGATCTTTTAAATTTTCTGAGATGTTGGAGTTGCTATTATGACAGAGAATTATAACTTGCTATACCTTGCTGGAAAAGATTGGGAAAAGTGACAATTCATATCAGTCTAATATTAAGGAAAATCAGGCCCATTTCAAATTCCTGCAAAAGGATCTCCATGTATCACTCTTCCTATGAAACGAAAAATATCTTTTTAAAATTAAGAAACAATATTATAGAAAACTGGGATGTGTAAAATGTCTAAATTATCTTCAATTCTTCCTATTTCTCGCCTCCTGCAACCTTATCCCTGAAATTGTATTGGTGGTGGTTATTTTGGAGTCCCAACCTGTCTACTCATACATAGTACTGATATCTGGTTTTCACTATAACTTTATGGTAATAAAATTTTTGCACTTTTTGAATGTTTCCTATATACTTTCCACATTGTCCATCCCTCATCTAACAGAAAAAATAAAGTCTCCTTAAACTTGTAAGTATGGTGATTGATGTGCACATTCTTTAAGAACCACTACACAATTTTTCTAGATTATTTATAATATCATGTTAAAAATTTTTATGACATTTATTGAATTTAAGTAATAATTTTAGCTGATTTAGGCAGGTATTTTAGCCTATTCACCTTATGCTTGAATTTATTCCTAGCCAACATTTTGACACATAATGCACTCTCAGTCAAGACTTTGTGAATTTAATTAAGTGCTTTTTTCATAAAATATCATTCTTCCTTTCTTTCTGATCAATGCCTACCATTGTTCAAACACTCACCTCATTAAAACATTCCAACATAAGAGCTATGCAAGTTTCTTCTCCAATATTTTAACATATCTGTCCTCTACTCATTTTTTTCTTGTTCAAATCCATTGCAAGGTTAAGGTCTGTGACATAGTAAGCACTCAATATAATTTGACTTATATCAAATGACTAATGGCTGAAATGCTCTTTACACATTCATATATACAATGAGATGCTTATAATATACTTTAAAATTTATCTCTCATCTCATCCACTCCAAAAGTCTTCCAGTTTTTTAATCTGTCATTCATTCTTCTATATAAAACCCTGTTGGCAGTGGTCAAGGTGAAAAGTGGTAGCTTGCATCAGTGTGATACAAGTGCAGATGGAGAATAGAAATTTTGATATTTAGGGGATGGAGTCTATAAGATTGATTAATGGTTTCAATATGAAAACAATACAAGGGGAATGAGATAAATGATAGTGTTATGGTTAGGCTAATGTGTCAGTTCGGGCTGGTAATGGTGCCCAATTGTTTGGTCAAGCAAGCACTGGGCTAATTGTAATACAAGGGAATTTCATGGCCTTTAGTCATGAATGAGTTGATTGTGTAGATGGCTGGTTACATCTACAATAAACCAAGGATATTGCCGTCAGCAATAAGTGATGCTTTATCCAATCAATTGAAGGCCTTAAAAGGGGAAGTGATTTCAGAATTCAGAGAGAGAGAGAATTCCCAGCTCCACTTTGGACAGCCAATATCTCCTGGGAACTCATCAAGGACATTCATCAGAGCCCCTGGTTTGTGGCTTGCCCTGTGGAATTTGGATTTGTGCATCCCCACAGTCATGTAAGAGAATTTTATAAAATCTCATACTATTTACAGATATCTTCTGTTAGTTTGGTTTCCCTAGAGAACCTTGACTAATACAGATAGAATCAAGTATTTCTCCAGGTTTTCTGGCTAAAGTCCATGAGTTGTAAAAACTACCATTCCAAAATCCTATGAGGGATCTTCCACTTCCAGGAAGATGGACTAGTCCAACTTTTCCTTTTTCCTCACTCAAAGTACAGCTATAAACCATAGGCATTGTATGAAAAACTATAAGAAGACTCTATGATGTGCAGAGAAGAAGACTCTCTAGGTTTTTGAGGCCCTAGGAACAACAAGGAGTTGAGCTTCCTGGTTTCCTTTTTGCCTCATATATCCCAGACTTGGAGATGAAGAAGCTGGCAATCTAGAAATACAAACAGGCACAGACAAAAGAGCCCCAATAAAAGCCTGTTATCTTTAGCCAAAAAGACCAGGAAAAGGGCAGCCTAGCAAGAGAATATTTTTGCCAATAACCACTCCACTCTAGCCAAACATCACAGGAAAACAAAAACAAAAACAGTAGCCTCCACCTCACCAACACCAACACAGATTGAGGGGAAGCCTGTATTGTTACCCTTTTGAGGCTCTAATGAGGCACCCAACCACCCCTCTATAAGGGTGATATCAGATAAGAACAAGAGGAAGCCAAAAAGTTGATCCCATAAGACAGTAATGTGATCCCCTCTCCACAGGGTCATGGAGACCCTGTCTACCATCACCCCATAGTGATTAAGTACTTCCTCTCCCCATTGGGGTGAAGACCTAATAGAGGCTCAGGATTTTTACCACCAACCAGTAGTAACAAGGTCATCTCTTCTTTTGCATCAATGGAGGCCATGTGGAGAACTCTAATGTGGCTTTCCTACTCCTCCTAGGAGGGAGATATTGGTGGGGGCCTAGAGAGAAGCTGGAACCCCCACCTTGCACAGTCTTCCCCCAGAGAAACAGACACACCAGAATATATATAATTATATAAAGAGATTTTCTTTTTAAAGAATTGTCTCATATGACCATGTGGGCTGGCAAGTTCAACCTCCGTGGGGCAAGCCACAGGCTGGAAACTCCAATAAAAGTAGTGTTGAGAAGTCCTTAGTCTGAATTCACAGGGGAAGCTTTCTGGCTGAAATTCCAGCAAGAGCCAATGTTGAAATTGAGGCAGAAATTCTTTTACCTCTGAAACCTCAATTCTGTCTTTTAATAGAGCCAACACATTGGAGAAGATTACCCACATTGCTGAGGACAATCTCCTTTGTTGGTTATAGATAAAATCAAGTTATTGTAGAAGAAAATTCTATATAATACTCTCACAGTAACAAGCAAGCTAGTACTTGATCACACAGCTGAAACCATAACCTAGCCAAGTTGACACATGAAATAAACTATCACACAAAGCACAAATGAGCACTTCTCTTCTACTCATGTGTCAATGGAGACCAAATGGGGTGCATGGACTTCTGTCTTCACCTGGAAATAATAAGAAGCCACCACCCTTGTTGTTCTTGAAGAATGGACAAAAGAAGACAACTAAACAGAAGGTTTAAATATGGTCCAGAGTGTCATAAAATAAAGCCCAAAATGTCCAGATTTTGATCAAGAATCACTTATAAAACTTAGAACAAGGATGACCTCAAACTGAATAAGCAAGGGCAGTCCACAGATACCAACACTAAAGTGAAAGAGATGTTAGAACTATTGGGCAACAGCTTTCAAGCAGGTGCCATTAAAACACTTAAAGAAGCAATTATGAATATGGTTGAAACAAATGAAACAATAGAAAGTCTCAACAAAGAGACAAAATGAATGGAGAATTTGGAAGTTAAGATAAAATAACCAGAATAAAACTTCAATACATGGGTACAATGACAAGACAGAAGGGGCAGAAAAAAATCAGTGAAAATTGAAATTATGAAGTCTGAACAACAGAGAAAATACAATATACCACAACTTACAGGATGAGGCAAAAGCAGTACTGAGAGGAAAGTTTATAGCTCCAAATGTTTACATTAAAAAAGAAAAAAGATTTTAAATTAGAGACCTAACCTCAAAACAGTTAGAACTAGAAAAATAAGAGTAAACTCAACCCAAAATGAGCAAAAGGAAGGAAATAACAGGATTATAATTGAGATAAATGAAATAGAGAATAAAAATAACAGAGGATCAACAAAAGCAAAAGTTGTTTCTTTAAAAAAAATCAATAAAATCAACAAACATTTATCAAAACTGACAAAGAAAAAGATAGGACACAAATAATTAAAATCAGAAATGATAAAGGGGACATTACTACCAACGTCACTGAAATAAAAAGGATTATAAAAGAGTACTATAAATAACTGTATGCCAACAAAGTAAACAGCCTAGATGAAACGGTGTGGTAGTATGAAGCTGTATCCACCCCCCAAAAGCATGGTCTGAAATATAATCTATTCCTGTGGTTATGAACCCAATGTCAGTCAGACTTTTGATGAGGTTACTTCAGCTAACCTTTGATCCAGCCGAATCACGATTTGTCTTAATCTTATTATTGCAGTCCTTTATAAATGGAATGAAATTTAAACAGAGAGAGAAAGTTACAGGAAGCAAGGAGGTAAACATCAACAGAATCCATAAGAGAAGGGAGAGGCCAGGAGGCACTGCCATAGGACAGCTAAGGACCCTTGGGACATGTGACAAGCTAAGGAACAAGAAACACCAACAGTCGCCCCCAGAACTCTAGTATTCAGGAAGAAAACATTGCCTTGATGACATTGATTTGGACTTTCTTTTAGCCTCAAAACTGTGAGCAAATAGATTTCTATTTTTTAATATGACCCATCTCATATTTGCTTGAGCAGCCCAGGAAACTAAAAGAAATGGACACATTCTTAGAAATAGAAACACACAAACTACCTACACTGACTCAAGAAGAAATAGAAGATCTCAACAAACCAATAACTAGTAAAGAAATTGAATCATTAATCAAAAACTTCCAAAAAAGAAAAGCTTAGTACCAGAGGGCTTCACAGGGGAATCTCACCAAACATTCCAAGAAGAACAAACACCAAACTTGCTCAAGCTCTTTCAAAAAAATGAAGAGGCAGGAACCCTCCTTAATTCATTCTGAAAAGCCAAAATTACCCTCATACCAAAGTGAGATAAAAATACCACAAAAAAATAAAACTACAGAACAATATCTCTTATGAATATAGGTGCAAAAGTCCCCCACAAAATACTAACAAACTAAATCCAACAGCACACTAAAAGAAATATGCACCAAGATCACATAGGATTTTTCCCAGGTAGCCTAGAGTGGTTCTACATAAGAAAGTGAATTAATGTAGTACTCCATATAAATAGAATGAATGACCAAAATAAATGATCATATCAGTTGAAGAAAAGGCATTTAACAAAAGCCAGCACCCCTTCTTGATAAATACACTTAGAAAACTAGGAACAGAAGAAAATTTCCTCAACATGGTAAAGGGCATATATGAAAAAACCCATACTTAACATCACACTTAATGTCAAAGACTGAATGCTTTCACTCTAAGAACGAAAATAAGACAAGAATGCCCCCTGTTATTTAACATTGTACTGGAAGATCTAGGGAGAGAGCAATTAGGCAAGAAAAAGAAATAAAAGAAATTAAAAGCATCCAAATTGGAAAGGAAGAGGCAAAATTTGCCCTAAGTATTTACAAAATCCAAACCCTATTAATGATAAAAAAAAAAAAAACTCTCAGCAAACTGAGAATAGAGTGAGATTTCTCAAAAACCTATGGGTAAACATACTTAATAGTGAAAGTTTGAACACTCCCCCTCTAAGGTTGAGATAAAGGGTAGGACATATGCTTTCAACATCTATTTCAATATAGTGCTGGAAGTTCTAGCCGGTTCAAAAAGGCAAGAAAAGGAATAGGCATAGGGAACAGAAAGTAACAAATAAAAATATCCCTATTTAGAAATGATATGATTGTCTGTTTAGAGCATCTCAGGGAAACATAGACAGGACTTAAAATGTGTAAACTACACAATGCTGATGAAAGAAATCAGAGATCTAAAGAAGCAGAGAAACCTACTATCATTATATACTGGTAGAGTCAACATAGTAAAGACGTCAATTTTCCCAAAATTGATATTTAATAAATTGATTCTTATCAAAATCCCACCAAGGATTTTTGTGGACATAGCCAAGATTATCCTAAAATTTATATGAAAAGACATGTTACCTTAAATGCTAAAATAATTTTGGAAAAAAACCACAAAACAATAAAGTGGGAACATCAGTAAACCTGATTTCAAGGTTTACTCTATAGCCACAGTGATCAAGACATTGTAGTATTGGTGTATGGATAGACATATGGATCACTGGAAAAATAGAAACCTTACATATAGACCTACACAAGAATTCCCAACTGATTTTTTGACAAAGTTACAAAAATAATTCAATGGAGGGAAGATGGCCTTTCAACAAATGTTGGTGAAAGAATTGGACATACACATGCAAAAGAAGGAAGAAGTACAAGAAAGAAATGATCATAACCTAAGTTTAAGTCTCTCCCCAACATCATTAAAAAATGTTGATCAGGGCATTAATTTTAAAACATAAATTATAAAATTTTAGAAAAAAATATGGGCTAAATTGTGAGAATCCAGACTTGACAAAGTGTTCTTATATTTGACACCAAAAGAACACTCTATAGAAGGAAAGAAATGATTTATTGGTCTTCATTCAAATTTTTAAAAATAGCTCTGTGAAAGAACTTCTTAGGAGGATGATAGACAAGCTACAAACTGTGAGATATCTGACAAAAGATGAGTATCAAGAACATATGAAGATGCTTCAAGACTCAACAGTAGGGGAGTGGATTGTAGCTCAAGAGGTTGAACACCTGGTTCCCTTGTATGAGGTCCTGGGTTCGATCCCCAGTACCTCCTAAAAACAAACAAACAAATAAATAAACAAAACCTCAACTCTCATTGAGAGGTGGATGTAGCTCAGTGGTTGAGCACCTACTTCCCATGCATGATATCTGGGGTTCAATTCCATCCCCAGTACATCCAAAAACAAAAACAAAAATCTCAGTAAGTAAACGTAATTATATAATGGATTATGAAAAATACAAAATTAAACTGACAATGTGATATCACTACAACACACCTATAATAATGAATGAAATAAAAATCGTGACAACATCAAATGCTGCCAAGGATGCTAAGAAACTGATGACTCACATATTGCTGTTGGGAATTTAAAATGGTATGGAAATAATTTGGCAGTTTCTTTAAAAGCTAAAAATTCAGTTACAATATGATCTAGCATTTGCACTCTTAGGCATTTGTCCCAGAGAAATGCAAGCTTATGTTCACACAAAATGCCATTCATGAATGTTTATAGAAACTTTATTCACAATAGAAAAATACTGGAAACAACCCAGATACTCTTCAATGCATGAATAAATTGTGGTACATCTATACCATGGAATATGACTAAGAAATATAAAGGAATTGATACACGCAAAAATCTGAATGGCTCTCCAGATTAATGTAGAGTTAAAAAATAGCATTCCAAAAGGTTGTATAGTATATGTTTCCATTTAAATAACATTCTTAAAATGAAAAACTTATAGAAATGAAGAACAAATTATTGGTAAGTAGACTTAAAGAGACAGTAGTGATAGGTGAGAAATGGGGGTGGGTATAAATGGCCAGTATAAGAGATCCCTGTGGTGATGGAAATCATCTGTATATTGGCTGTATCAATGACAATGTCATGATTGTGATATTGTTCTAGAGTTTTCCAAGTTGTTAATACTGAAGGAAACTGGTACATGGGAACCCTCTGTATTATTTCTTATTACTGCACATGAATTTACAATTATCTCAAACAGACCACACTCTCTCCCACCCAGTTCTGCATGGTATATTCTGATGGAAAATGGCCTACATTCGTCGCTGCTTCGCCACTCAGGACAACCCCCAAAGTCCCAAAAAAGCCCAAGTATTTCAACTGCCCCTCCTCTCCCTGCCCCAAAAATGTCCAGTGGCCACCGGCTCCACCTCACTGTTACAATTTCTTCCATTACTTGAATCACAATATGTCTACAACAGAACACCACCAAGTCCACTCTAGTCCACAGCTCCTCCCCCCATCCTGAGGAGACTTGGAAGGTGATGTCCACTCCACCTCCAAGAGAGAGGGCTTATATTCCGTGGATATAGTGGATAGGATTATCCTGCCTTCAGCTGCAGGCCCTCTCCATTCCCTGGGATGGCTGTTGCCCATCATCGTCTCCTCGCCAGGTTACTTGGATGAGTCCATTGAGCTGTAGGGTAGGAGTTGCAGCTCCACTGAGATTCCAGGCACAGCTGGCACATAGGTGGGCCAGAGGATACAGTCTCTGGAAGTACA
>JAQZBX010034745.1:0-18186 GCA_029593785.1 Cabassous unicinctus | reverse complement strand
TCAGAAATTAGAGGTCAGGAAATTATATTCAATTGCAAAATAAAATAGTATATGTACTTGCAACATTACTTCATGCTACCTCTTCTAACAACTTCAAGTCTCTAGTGACCCCTGTCTCCCCTAAATACAATCTGGACATGGCCACAACCTGCCTAGAGAATGTACCTAGTGTCCTCTAAATCTTCTTTCCAATTCCTGTGACTGCTTACTGTTTGAATTTAATATGGCATCTCCTAATAGCAGGAACAAACACCCCCTTTTACCAATACCATCATGGAAATGCTTAGGCACATATTAAAGAACAGGTTATAAGTGGGGCAAAGTGTAAATTATAATGTAAACTATAGTCCATGGTTAGTAGCAATGCTTCAATATGTGTCCATCAATTTTAACAAATGTACCACATTAATGAAAAATGTCATTAATGGGGGAAAGTGTGGGAATGGTTAAGGTTGGGGTGTGTGGAAATCACTGTATATTTTTGATGTAACATTTATTTAATCTAAAGCTTCTTTAAAAAAAGTAATTGAAGATAAAAACGTACAGGTTAGCCAAATTAAAGATAATATATAAATAACAATACCAATATGGCATTGTGCTATTAATCAATGAGCCAGACATGAGGTCACTGTGCTCGGTGAGGTATCTGGGAGGAAAAAAGCTTATTTCTTCTCAGCCTAGAAATGGTGAGCTGGAGATGATGGACAGTAAATAATTATTACATCTAGGTGAAACTTGACCTTCTGGAGTATAATTTCTGTGGCTGCCAATTATACATAGAAGACAGTTTCACTTATTTGTCTAGGGAATTAATCATTACTGAGGGCAGACTTGGAAAAGTCATACTTCAAGTCTTAGTCCTTGAAAGTACCATATTAAAGTCAATTGTCTTGAAATTTATTCTTATGCTAAATGGAGCGTTGAGGGGCACCATTCTCTAACTTTCTTAGTATCCATGTCTTTTGCAATATGACTGTGCATCTCCTCTTCATGTGAGGTGTCATCTCTTTCTGCACCTTTGAATCTGGTGAGAATTATTTTTTATTTGCTGGGGCAATAGAATATGGTGGAATTGACATTGTGAATCAAGATATCTTGGTGTGTAACTGCTGTTCACTTTTGGAATCCTTCTTCAGCCATGAAACCAGTCCAGGATAGCGTGCTGGAAGATTAGAGGGCATGTGGAGGGGAGGCCAATTGCTCCAGTTAAGGGTACTAGGTAAGGCACATTTGGACCAAATGTTTTGAGAAAGCTTTGTCAGGATCATCCAAGCATCCCAAGCTGACTCACAGCAGATGACACACATATGAGCCTCCTGGAAAACATACCAGAGACTCACATGTAATAGCAGTAACATTATGTTAAACCATTTATTTTTGATATGGCTTGATAGGCAGCAGAACCTAACTAATACAATAATAAATTTTAACAGAACTGAAGGCCTTCAGATAAGTTTACTTCTTATTTTGTGCATGCCTTCAGATACATGAGGACAGCACTAATGCTCACTTGGTTATAAAATTTTACTTCAGATAAATGTATTAAAAGTGACTACTACTATTCCTTTCCAGATTAACATGAACAGGAAAACAAGTTGGTGGAGAATAACTGGTCACCATAATTCAAAATACTTCATACCCAGAAGCATGAAGGGCACAAATTGAAGCTCTTGTGCCTATCACCATTTGAACATGAAACTGAAGTGAAATGAGGATAAAGGAGATAAATGCATGAAAGGCTTTATACATAGTTTATTCCTTCTCCTACCTTTTAGTAGTATTGATGAAATTCAGAAGAAGAGCAGATATTTTGTTTAGAGCAGGAGTTCTTAAACATTTTTTTTTCCCATGGGCTCTTTTGCCAGTGAGGTGTAAATCACAGATTTCTTACTAAGTTCACACTACACTGTGTATTATATAATAAATATATCATACCTGCCCCAATATGTCTGCATAAGGATAACTTTTTTAAAATTTTCAATTCAAGCTCATGGACCCCTTCTTAAGGGCCCTGATATAGAAGAAGAAAAGGAGTCATATCTATAGGCAGTACTAGAAGCTTTAAAACAGAAATGGCAAGGTGATCCCCCCCCCAAAAAAAACAGTATAGAATATGAAACCCTGACTGCACCCAAAGAATAACACCTACCATATGAATAGCACACTCCCTTATTTTGATAAGTACAGGTGCACTATCTAAAAGAAAACTTTCCCATACTAAAACAATACATGATTGATCATGTTTCTTCACCATATTTAAGAAGAGTTTCTGATGTGAGGGAAAGGGAAGAATAGGTGTAACATGGGGCATTTTTGGAACATTGGAATTGTTCTACATGACATTACAATGATAGAGTTTATTACACAATTTGTCAAGTGGGTGAGGTATTTGGTAATCATATGTATTAATGATGTAACATTTATGAAATCAAAAGCTTCTTGAAAAATCATACTTAAAAAATTCATGGATATCTAAAAGTCAGTGAAAGCTTAATAAAGGAAGTTCCTTCAACTCAAAGACATGTAAACACTGAGAAATAAATACAAGTAAAATTCTACTCCCATAATCTGTTTGAAGAATCACAATTTCCAAATGTGAAGTTCTGGGAAAATGGTGCCAAGGTACACAAGCAGAGTCTGACCATCACACATCAAAGGAGCAGAGAAAGGGTAAAGATTTATCTGAAGGAGTTTTGGATATATATATAGAATGGGACAGTGCTCTGAGTCATCTAGGAGGGTGCTGGAAATAGAAAGAAGCCAAAGTTTAAGACTGCTGCCCACCTGACCAGGTCACTTAAATCTCCAAAACTCTTGTCATTAACCTACAGAAATTTGCTATTCTCTTCTTCAATAAAAAGGAAAATTATATCCATTAGTTATAAAACCATGGCTACTATACCATTTTTCTTGATGGGGCTTTGCCAAAATTATAAGGAAAGTCATGCTTTTAAATAAAATTGCTACCGGTTATTTTGTCCCTCATTTATAAAGTGTTTGCTCGTTAAAGAAATACAGTTAGACCTTCTTGCACACCAGGGAATGAGAATAGCAACATGAAGACTTTTTGTCATTTTTTTGCCTACATGTCCTTGACTTGTACTCAATTTATTTTGTTAACAGATCTGTTAATATTTCTAATAATTTAAGACTAAACAAGAATCAAAAAGCTATATATATATTTAAACTTCACTCTCTAGTAAAATAAGTACAATTCAAAATTTGCATTTAACCATATTCAAATGTACATTTCAAAGGAAATGCTTACATTCACAACATGTGGCAACAAAAACATTTAACTGAACTGTTTCATCACCTCAAAGAGACACTTGGTACACATTAAGTAAATTAATGACTTTATTTCACAACTCAGTCCATAAACTAATATTCACCTCAACGAAATTCCCTTCTCTATAAGCAAGACCTTAGCATATGTTTCATTTTCTGTCTGATTTATTCCTCTCAACATAATGTATTCAATGTTCATCTATGTTGTAGCATTCATCAAAAGTTCCATCATTTTTGCTGCTGAATAATATTACGTTTAGTGTATAAATCATGTTGGGGTCAAACAAGGTCTTTGGGAATGGCTCAAACTGGCCATGTTCTGTTTCTGGTTTGGGTTCTGGTTCCATGGATTATATCATTTTTAAAAATCTGATGACTTTGTGATATGCCACTTTTTCTTATATATGATACAGTTGGAAATAGGATATTAAAAAATATATTATACATCCCTTTGTATTAAATCTTTGAAGTCCATTATTCATGAATATGATATGGATTTCATGTCTCTAAGTGCAACAGCTATTCAAAAATAAAAGGAGATCCAGTCCCTAAAATCCTTCCTGAACTGCCATGCCTTCCATGGACTGACTAACGCGAGACATGTGATGTGTGGATGAATAAACTAAAATTTCTTAATACCACTAATTTGCTAGGTTTTCTTTTACTAGCAGGTGAATTCTATCCATAATTAGGTTAATTGTACTTGGTATGTTTTAGAATTATTGTAACAATTCCCACTGGGAAATGCAATGTTAGAAAATAAAAAAATAATTATTTTATCTCTTATATTTAAACTTATCTTTATTATTTCGTTTTCCTATTAATTGTATTTGGCTATTATATGGGCTTCATCTTCAAGGAGGGTTTGGATCACAGAAGGGTTACAGATGGGCCAGGAGAGGATCATTGGTGGGGGGTGTCTGGGTTGGCAGTTTCATGGAAGGTAGTTCACCTGAATATACATGAAAGATATATAAAATTGTTCAAATGATCAAGGGGTGGGGCATGGTTGCGGTGGGTAGACAAGCACTCAATAAATGAAGGAATACTGAATTCCCAACCTAGAGAGCTCTGCCACATTCTCCAAGGGAACAGAAGCAGACCCCCAAAGGCAGGGGCAGTGTCTGCCAAAGGAGGAGGGTCCACTGATAGGTTCTTGTTATTGATGACTAGCCATATGAGTCTTTGCTCTTGTAATTGAAACTTAGCCTACTGTTACGGGGTGCATAAGGGTTGCCACTTGAGAGCTTCCTTGTTGCACAAATGTGGTCTCTCTTTAAGGCAAACTCAGCATATAAATGCATTACCTTCCCTCCAGTGTGGGACATGACTCCTGGGGATGAGCCTCACTGGCAACAAGGGATTAATACCAAGTGCCTACTGGCAATACGACTGGAAAAAGACTGTGAATAAAAGGGGGACAAGGTAAAGACAAATGAGTTCATGTGGCTAAGAGACTTCAAAGAGAGTAAGGAGGTCATCCCAGAGGTAACACTTATGCACACCTCAGTAGGAACTCATAGAACACCAAAGTGGATATCATCCCACACAGAGGGGTTCCTAATGGCTCTGGAGACACCCAGGTCCTATATAAGGGGGGATAGATCCAGAGATTGATGCCTTATCAGTGGGCTCTACTTTGGAATCTGAGCTCCTGAGAGTGAGAGTTGGACTCAAATAAGTCTTCCCTGCACATGGTCCATCAGTCCCTTCTATTCAAAGCTATATGTAATGCTGGAGTTTGTAGGTGTACTTCCAGAGACTGGAGCCTCTGGTCTGCCCATGTGCCAGCTATGCCTGGAATCTCAGTGGAGCTGCAACTCCTACTCTACAGCTCAATGGACTCACCCAAGTCACCTGGTGAGGAGACAATGATGGACAATGGCCATCCCCGGGAATGGAGAGAGCCTGCAGCTACAAGCTGGATAATCCCATCCACTGTATCCATGAGATATAAGCCCCCTCTCACTTGGAGGTGGAGTGGACATCACCATCCCAAACTCTCCAGGATTGGGGAAAGAACTATGGACTAGAGTGGACTTAGTGGTATTCTGTTGAAAAAACATAATGTGATTCAAGCAATGGAAGAATTTACAGCAGTGAGGTGGAGCCAGTGGCCACTGGATGCTTTTGGGGCAGGGAAGGGAAAAGCAGTTGTTATACAGGTGCTTTTTCATGTCTTGGGAATTATATTGAGTGACATTACAATGACAGATATAGGCCATATTACATCAGCATATAACATGCTGAACTGTGTGGGAGAGAGTGTGGTCTACGATGTGAACTATGGTCCATGCTTCTTGGCAAAACCCCAGGATGGGTATATCCATTGCAGGTGATATGCCACACTAATGAAAGATGTTTTTGTGGGATGTTATGGTAGGTGTGGGACGTGGGGGACATGGAAATTCCTGTAATTTTTGTGTAACATTTATGTAATCTAAGTATCTTTTAAAAAAATATATATATATATATATATAATTAGATGTCATGTGTATTTTGTAATACTCACACAGTGATATTGCACTTTCTTCTTTGGTGACTGTGGCACATATAGAAATACCTTGAAAAATTAGAAGATCACCAAAATAGAACAACTAGAAAAAGGTAAAATCCAAAAACATATCTTTGAGGAACCAAAGAACGAAAACAAGTTGTTATTGTACATATGTGGGGACAAAGTGACCTTGAAACCCATCTTCATCCACAAAGAAAGCTGAAATAGATTACTAAACATCAATTCATAAGGTTCCTGCTGATAACTCTAAACTTTCCAAGTTCCCCCATCTCTCCTCAACCATTTAGGTAGGGGCTATGTCCTGCCAAATGAAGGCATCTAATTCTTTCTTCTTTTCATGCAAGTATATCTTCTCTGTTGTCTAATTGCATCTGAAATGTGACATGAACTGGGCAACACAATGATTTCATGGAAGGAACATAAAAACCAGCTCCATGAAGATAGAAACTGAGTAGAGAGTGATGAACCAATGCTCAAACTGAGTAGAATCAATGATAAGTTAGATGGGGATCATGGTGGTGCAGTGATGTGAACAGGGTCCACAATGCTGCAGAGTGAGTGTTATTGGGGTTGAGGGGTGGGTTGGGGAATCCTTAGGTCTGGGGCAAGAGGTAAAGGAAAGAACAGGTGAACTCTGAGGAGGTAGAGGAATGTGGTTGAGAACACAATTGTGAGAGGTTTTTTTGGCAACTATGGCAGGGGAGGATCACTGGTGCAGGGCGTCAGTGGTGGGGCTTGTGTACAGAAAGGTACAACTGAATCATGCTTATATGGAAAATAAATGCATTAAAGTGCGCATTAGGTGTTTTCACAGTGTGTAGAAACCCATATGATAAACAAGGAAATATTTAATTTCCACTTAGTGGAGTCCTGTTACATTCTCTAATAGATTGCAAGAATCTCTTGAGTATATAGGCAGTGCCTCATAAAAGAAAACAGATCAATATGCCAAGCACTCAATATTAATGGCTGTATTTAGGAACATTATGCTTGTAAAATTGAAACCAAGTATAATAATATTTATTGCCTAAGAATTACCTCCTGAAAACCTCCATTTTATTCAAACCATTCCTCTCTTGAAGCCAAACTCAGCATATAGGCTCACTACATTTGCCCCACCTTGGGACATGACTCCCAGGTTTGGACCTCAGTGGCACTAAGGGATTATTACCATGTGGCAACCAGAGATGCATTTGGGAAAAGACCTTTACCAAAATGGGGAAAAATTAAATAGAAAAGATTTTTTATGTCTAAGAGTTTAAAAATGAGTTTGGAATTCACTTCAGAGGTTACAGTTATGCTCATCACAAGAGGATCTCACTAACTGCTGCAATAAACAGTGAAACAAGCAGAGTTGCTTCTGAGAACTCTAGAAACAACCAGACAATATAGGGAAGGCACAAAACCCCATGATATTAGCACCTCATCAGTGGACCTTACCTTGGAATATATGATAACCTATTTACCAAGTGTAACAGAATTCGACCCATTTATAATTTCCCTACACATGAATATTCTAAATATTTTGCTTGAACCTATAATTATAATTATACCCATTAAATATGTCCTAGAGACTTAAATCTTACATCTGTTTATATGCTGGTTGAGCCCTGAATCTCGAAAGTGTTGCAAAAATACCTACTCTACAGTTCATTAGATTCACCCCGGACAACCAATAAAATAATGATGATGGAAAAACCCCATTCCATAAAGCAAAGAGAATTTCAAACTGCAAGCAAAACAGTTCCTTCCATCTGCCCTATAAAATCTAAGACCCTTCTCAATCAAAGCAGAGTAAGCATCGCCATTCTAAATCCTCAAGATTGAGGAAAAAACAAACATAAGGGGGGAATGCAACTCTTGTTTAAAGTAGACTTACTATAATTCTAGTAATGGAAGAACTTGTAGCATTGATATAAAGATTTTGGTTACCAGAGGTACTGAGTAGAGGGAGAGGGAAGAATAGGTTGAACAAAGGATATTTTCAGGGCATGGGAATTGTTCTGAATAATTTTGCAATGATGGATACAAGCCACTATATATTTTGTCAAAATATATAAAATTGTGTGGTGCAACGTGTAAACCATAATGTAAAATATAGGCCATGGTTAGTAGCAATGCTTCAGTATGTGTTCATCAACTTTAATAAATGTACCACATTAAAGAAAGATGTTATTAATGGGGGAATGTGTGGGAGGGTTCTGTGGTTAGGTATATGGGAATCCTCTATATTTTCAATGTGACTTTTCTGTAATCTAAAGTTTCTTTGAAAATGAAGTTAAACAAAACAAAACAAAACTGCTCATCACCTCCCATGATCAGGCCATCTCTCTAGTGAGATTCTAGGTTTTTCCTCCAATGTCAAATTATTGTGGTAATTGGTGTTAAGATAGGTCTGTCATATGAGATATTAAGTAAATATGTATTTTCCTTACTAATAAAATTTTTAAAAGGCATAAGCATAATGCTTAGCACAGAATACAAATACAAAAGAAAGTGCATAGTGCATTTTTTTTGTAAGGTTCAGCAAATGAAAACATAGTTCGTGCTGTTAGATTTCTGTATAGTGGTTATCCCAAGGGAAAAGGAGTGGTCCTTGGAATTGGGACAAAATAAGCTTTGGGCTTAAGGAGAGTTGGTCATGGTCTAGTTTTATTTGGTCTTTCTCTGGTTTTGGAAAATATTTAATTTTTGGAAATTCATTAAGCTAGTGGTATGGACCTCTCCATTTTTTGAGAAACTTCATTAAAAGCATTAAGGCACTTCTTTTTTTAAAATATGTTATTTATTTATTTATTTTTGTAATTAACTGCTGTTTTATATTTGAATTTGATGAAAAGGAGAAGTTTTAGTTTGTATATATGTTAAAAAAAAAGCAACACACACAACAACAGCCATTCTGCTGACATATCACAATAGCAGGTACTTATATTTTTGTTGAAGCTAATGGTAAAGTTTCTTACATTTGAAAGGATTTTCCCCATTTTATTTATTAATTATGATAATAGTGACACAATATGTCCTGATATTTTTGTTTGGAAAATAGGGTCATTTATTTTTAAAACATACTTAAATGAAATAAAATGCCACACAAAAAAATATAAGGGATTCCCTTATACCCCAGTCCCTACACCTCCCACCCTTCCCCACATTAACAACCTCATTCATTAGTATGGTACGTTCACCACACTTGATGAACACATCTTGGAGCATTATCAACAAGCATGGACTATAGTCTACATTGTAATTTACACTTTCTCCCACTCAATTCCACAGGCCATGGCAGGATATACAATGGCCTGTATCTGTCACCACAATGTCACTCAGGTCAATTCCAAGTTTTTAAAATGCACCCATTTCTTACCCTTTTTTCCTTTTCCCTGACTACAGTAACTCCAGTGGCCAGTGTCTTCACATTAATGATATAATTTCTTCCATTGCTAGAATCACAAGTCCACAGTAGAATACTAGCAAGTCTGGGATACGGATTCAGTGCCTTGAGGTCCAGCAGCTATTCTTTTACAAGGTTTATTAAAGCTACACATTGATGATGGTGGGGAAAGTTAAAGAAGAATGAGTCCTTAACAATGTCACTGAGCTGCCATACCACTCCTGGATTTCTCAAACCTCAGACCTTTGATATGTGTATTATGTACCCTTAATTTGTCACTTTTTATGTGAGTTTTCTGTTACTTAAAGTCCAATGTCATCCTTAACTATATACACTGTCATTGATACACTGAAAAATTTTGTAACAGTTTCCAGTATATCAAAGAGCTACATGAGGATCAATGTGATTATAGTCTATATGTGCTTGGTAGTTATCAGAGCCTTTGTATTACATTTTATTTTTGATGACTCCTTCACATGAAAAAAAATGTTCTTACAAAATAAAAGACCTCCAGAGGAGATCTATTCAAATAGGTAAAAATCTAAAAACATGCCATTGAGATAACAGATGAAGAAACAAAAAATATGGTTTTGATTATAAAACATAATTTAATTTACTCTTTTCTTTATTAACCACAAAATTTTAAAATACTAATACACAGACAAGAGCAAATGGACTGGAAAGGAGCTAAAATTGTATAAAAACAAATCTACACTCAAGATTCTATGAATAGCAACCATATATAACACTATCAATTGCAATGAGTTCAGAAAGCATATTCCAGGTTGAACAGGTTTTCTTTCTAAGGTCAGTTTTAACTGGGCCACATCTGGTCAGGTCCCAAAAGCCAAAGGCCTTACATTGTTTGGGAAAGATCTTTCTAGACTTCTCTTAGAAATTTTTCCCTAATGAAGAAAAACACAAAAGGTACATTACTCTAAGAACTCACAGTGAATATTTTGAATCAAAACTGCCAGAGGCAGACTAATTCTCTGCACAAAAGCCATAAACACCACTCACAGGTCCCATGTAACTTGGAAAATTAATCTATGAATGAAAACAAAGCACTATTAAAAGGGAAAAATGGCACTTAGTGACCACAGAGCATTTTTTATGGCTTTTGATAATTCAATACCTCAGCCCTTCTTTAGCTATAATACTGTGTTAGGCAAATCAGAGTCTCCAGTTCCAGAGCCCACTGATGACCTGAGTGGTAGATACTCTTCAAAGAAGGATCTGCAACTCAACATCATTAAACATGGGCCAATAACCAGGTGTTGGCTACTCCATACACCTGTGTCCCTGACCCTACAGAGATTCCTCAGAGACCATAACAACCTACAAAGTCTTTTCTTGTTTTGATACTCTAAACAAACACTTCCCTTTAATTCCATTTATTCACTAAAAGTCTCTATAATGTATTTTCTTCTTTGTCATCCTGTTTCTCAATGAATTTCCAAATTTAATAATTACCATATTGTGTCAATGCACACCTGGAGTTTTATTTGATTTCAGCCTATAATGTAATAAAATTTCTGATAATATTTTCAGGTGTTACTAACATCAAAATATTTTAAATTTTGTACATGGATAGAGGGTCACAGATACATGAGTGCACAGAATTATTTCTTTAAATAATAGGTATTTAGAGGTCAATATCATACTTACACTTTGTTCTATTTCAATAATACATACTTTTTAAAAATGTTCTAGAGCAGCACTGCCCACTGGAAGCATATTGTGAGATGCATTAGTAATTTAAAAATTTCAAGTAGCCACATTACAAAAAGCATAAGGATGTCTTTGAAGACTGTATTTTTAGCAATAAATTTCAGTAAAATACTTTCTGTAACCTTTTTAAAATATGAGCACTAATTCTTGTCCATAACATGTAGCATTATCCAATAAATTCTTGCTTCTCTCAAATATAAGTAGCTATTTAATTGCAGCAGAGCACATATTACCAGAAGAGGTAGCAAACTGTTGAATAAACTGATGAACTATAGTGATGAAGAAACTGTTGTCAAACTGTATTGGGTGTTATAATCCTTGGAAACCATGTCAAACAGATGATGTGAAAGTTTCTTCTTTTTTTAATCATATTTTTAATTTATTTTTAAAAGATACTTAGATTACATAAATTGTTACATAAATAAACATAAGAGATTCCCTTATGCCTTACTCCCCACACATCCCACTTTTCCCCATATTAATGACTTCTTTCAATTGTGTGGTAAATTCATTGCAATTGTTGAGAACATTTTGGAGCATTGCCACTAAGCATGGACTATATTTTACATTGTAGTTTACACTCTCTTCCCCCTCAATTCTGTAGGTTATGGCAAGATATAAAATGGCCTGTATCTGTCATTGCAATATCATTCAGGGCAATTCCAAGTCCTGAAAATGCCCCCATATTATACCTCATTTTCCCTCTCCCTGACTTCAGCACCTCACGTGGCCACTGTCACCACATCAATGATAAAATTGAAGTTTTCCATCTCAATGATATAATTTCTTCCATTGATAGAATCCCAATAAGCCCATAGTAGAATACCAGTAAGTCCAGTCTCTTCCTCAGTCCTGAGGATTTTGTGATGGTGATGTCCACTCTACCTCTAAATCAGAGGGTGTTTTGATCTCATATGGCTGATGGATGGGACTCTCTTGCTTGCTTGTAGATTCTCTCAGTTCTTTGTCATGATGGTTGTCCATCCTCAAATCCTTGTTAGTTGTCCTGGGTGAGTCCAACGAATTAGAAAGTAGGTGTTGTAAATCTGCTGAGGCTCAGGCCCCAGCTGGCACATGGACTGCACAGAGATTCAAGTCTCTTGAGCGTACACCTACAAACTCCAGCATCAACTAGCGGTTCAAATAGAAGGGACAGAAGAGGCATATGTAGAGAAGCCACAACTGAGTCCTTAGGAACCCCTTTATTTGGGGTAGTATCTACTTTGGCAGTCTATGAGATCTCGCTGAGCAATGAATAGGTGTTGCCTCTCTGATGACCTCCCGACTCTGTTTGACATCTCTTAGCCATATAAACTCATTTGTCCTTATCTTTTGTCCCTTTTATCAAGGCCTTTTTACAGTTGTATCACCAGCAGGTGCTTGGTAGTCATCACTCGGTGCCAGGGAAGCTCATCCCCAGAAGTCATGTTCCATGCTGTGGGGAAGTAATGCATTTATTTGCTGAGATTGGCTTAGAGAAAGGCCACATTTGAGCAACATGGAGGCTCTCAGTATGTAACCCTTATGCACCCTACACAACTAGGTTAAGTTGTAATTTCAGGAGCAAAGTCTCATAAGCATAATTGTGAATATCAAGGGACCATCAATGGATCATCCTTCTTACTAGTCATTGCCATTGTACTTGGGGGATTGTTGCTGTTCCATTAGAGAATGTGGCAGAGTTCAACAGGATGGTAATTCAATATTATTTTGGTTATTGTGTGAATCTCTTCCAAATTTGGCAATGCCCTATGAACACTTGAACAAATTTATATAACTTATAAGTATGCCCAGGTGAACTTACTCCCATGTATTCTCCATCACTGACACCCCACACCAATCATCTTCCTCTGTCACAGTTGTAGCCCTTCTGTGATTCAAAACTTCTTCAAAAATGAAGCCAAGAAAAATGGCCTTCACCTATGGTGAGATGATGGCCCATGCCTGTGGAGGATGAAGTCCTTTGCCCATGGAGAGCTGATAGCCCGCACCCCCAGAGAGCTAGCACAGCAAGATGATGCAACAAAGGGAGAGAAGCAGACACAGAATAATGCGCAGCAAATGGACACAGAGAGCAGAGACCAAGCACAAGCAGAAAGATGGTGGGGGGAGGAATAATTAAATAAAATCTTTTTTAAAAAATGAAGCCAAGAATATCACCAAATACAATTAATAGAAAAATGAAATAATAATGATAGGTTTAAACATAAGAAAAAAACATAATAATTAAAAAAATAAAAATAAAATAATATAAAAATAAAAGAAATTGGGATATTAAAAAATTAATGAAAAATATTTTTAAAATTTTTTTAATGTTTTGCCTTTCATCACTCTAATATCTGTTATTCTGTATGTACAGTGACAATTTCTTCCATTTCTTCACCTTTTATTAATTTTTTTCATTTTGTCTTCAAAGAAGTTTTAGGTCAAAGTAAATTCACATAGAAAATATAGGAGACTCCCATATCCCCAACACCCTCCCCCTTTGCCCCCTTCCTGTATTAATAACCTTTTTATATGTGGATGATACATTTGTTACAACTATTGTACAAATATTGAAATATAACTACTTACCATGGTCAATGGTTTACAATATGGTTTATGTTTTAGACCATACACTTTTATAAATTTTTGATGAAAGTTAACATGGCCTGTATCCATCATTGCAAGATCATGCAGAACACTTTCATTGTCCCCTGAATACCCCCTACTCCATTTATTCTATTTCTCTCTCCTGCTCCTCTCAGGGCCCATGGCAACCACCAGGCCTCACTCCTTGAAGGACAAGATTCATAGTTACCTGCAACAAAACTGAGGGCTTGACATACTGGTTTGTCCTCCACTATTAGGAACTGTCCTTGCTCTTGAGAGACACCCATTGCTTTGTTTTAGAACATGTCGGTCGTCCCCAGGATGGGAGTTCAATTCCTTCCCACTCATTATGTGGATCTCCACCCACTGATACAACGTACTATGACAAAATGATCTCTCACACATACTATTGAAGACAGCCCCAGATATGCCCTGCCTCAAATGCCCCCCACATCCAACACCCTTAACCAGTAACCCTTCCTTGTCATATTGTCAAAAGAGCTTTCTCAATTGTCTTCTCACCAATCCCCAGTGTTCAGCTGCTCCCTCCCCAACCCTCCCCCCAGTTCCATGGAACCTCCATCCCATCCTGACCACTCTAACCACCTCTCAAGTTTGCACCACCTAACCCAATATTATCACTATACCCCTGTCATATCTCATCACTGCACAATTACTCGCTTCCACCTTATTATAGATTTTACCCATATGGACATTGGCTGATAAACTTCTCCCTTTTATTTTCTGTAAACCTATCTTCCAGATTCTGTCTCTCTGAGTCTGCTCTATTTGCTTAATTCATTTCATAGAGGTCATGTAATATTTGTCCTTCATGCCTTGATTGCTTCACTCAACATAAGGTTCTCAAGATTCTTTCATGTTATCCCGTATGTTAGCACTGTATTCCTTCTGACAACTGAGTAATATTCTATTGTATGTATATACTGCATTTTATTTATCCATTCATATATTGATGGGCATTTCGGTTGATTCCAACTTTTGACAATAGTGAATAATTCTGCTATGAACACTGGTATGCATATATTTGTTCATGTCCTTGCTTTCAATTCTTCTTGATATATACCGAGCAGTGGAATTGCTGGATCATATGGCAGATCTAGAGTTAGATTTTGAAGAAGTGTCAAACTGTCACTCACAATGGCTGGATCATTCTACATTCCCACCAGCAGTGGATGAGTGTTCCCATTCCTCCACATCCTCTCCAAAACTTGTAGTACTCTGTTTGATTAATGGCTTCCAGTCTAATAGGTGTAAGATGATATCTTATTGTGGTTTTGATTGCATTTCTCTATTAGCTCATGATATTGAGCATCTTTTCATGTGTTTTTAGCCATTTGTATTTCTTCTTTTGAGAAGTGTGTATTCAAATCACCTACACATTTTTAAAATGAGTTGTTTGTCTTTTTATTTTTGAGATATAGGATTTCTTTATATATGCTGGATATTAGGCTCCTATCAGAGATATGTTTACCAATATTTTCTCCCATTGGGAAGGCTGTCCATTCACTTTCTTGGCAAACTCCTTTGAGGTGCAAAAGGTTTTAATTTTGAGGAAGTCCCATTTTTCTATTTTTTCTTTTACTGCTTGTGCTTTGGGTGTGAATTCATGAAACCATTTCCTATTATATGTTCCTGTAGATGCCTCCCAAAATTATCTTCCAAGGTCTTTATGGTCTTGGCTCTTATATTTAGATCTTTGCTCCATCTTCAGTTGATTTTTGTTTAAGGTGTGACATGCTGTTCCTCTTTCATTCTTTTAGATATGGATATCTAGTTCCCCAAGTACCATTCATTGAAGAGACCATTCTTTCCCAGTTGAATGAGCTTGGGGCCTTGTTGAATATCAGATGACTGTATATGCAAGGATCTCTATCAGAACTCTCAATTCAGTTTCATTAGTCAGTATGTCTATACCCATGACAATACCATAAAATTTTGACCACTGTACCTTTGTAGTATGTTTTAAAGTCACGTAGTGTGAGTCATCTGACTTCATTTTTCTTTTTTATTATGTCTTGAGCTATTCAGCATCTCTTGACATTCCAAATAAGTTTCATAGTCAGTGTTTCTGTTTGGGTAAAAAATCCTGTGTTGATTTTTATTGGGATTGGATTAAATCTGTACATCAGTCTAA
The DNA here is from genome assembly GCA_029593785.1 of Cabassous unicinctus. NCBI lineage: Eukaryota > Metazoa > Chordata > Mammalia > Cingulata > Chlamyphoridae > Cabassous > Cabassous unicinctus. Next base: position 2,511 of record JAQZBX010034745.1, on the reverse strand, counting down.
GTAGGATAGACATCTTAATGATGTTTAGTCTTCACATCCATGAATAGGGAAAATTTTTCCGTTTACTTAAGTCTTCTTTGATTTCCTTTAACAGTGTTGTGCAGATTTCTGTGTATAATGTTTACATTTTTGGTTAAATTTATTCGTAGGGTTTTTATTCTTTTAGGTGCTATTGCAAATGGGATTTTTTCTTGATATCATCCTCAGATTGTTCATTATTGATATACAGAAGTAATACTAAAAGAAAAAAAAAGAAGTGATGTTGATTTTTATGCATTGATCTTATAACCTGTGACTTTACTAAACACATTTATAAGCTCTAGAAGCTTTGTTGTAGATTTCTCAGGATTTTCTATGTATTGGAACATGTCATCTTCAAATAGTGAAATTTTTACTTCTTCCTTTCCAATTTGGAGGGCTTTTATATATTTTTCTTTCTTCAGTGCTCAAGCAAGTACTTCTAAGTCAATGTTAAATAAGAGTGGTGATAGTGGGCATTCATGTGTTTTTCCTTATCTTAGAGGGAAAGCTTTTAGGGTTTCATCATTGTATATGATGTTAACTGTGTTTTTTTTTTAATATGATCTTTATCATGTTCAGCAAGTTTCCTTCTATTTCTATCCTTTGTAGTGTTTTAATAAGGAAAGTGAGCTGATTTTTGTCAAATGCTTTTTCTGCATCTATAGAGATGATCATGTGATTTTTTTTCTTTTGATCTCTTTATGTGGTGGATTACATTGATTGATTTTCTTATGTTGAACCATCCTTGCATACCAGGGATGAAACCCACTTGCTCACGGTGTATAATTCATTTCATGTGTTCTTGAAAATGATTGGAAAGTATTTTGGGGGGAAATTTAACATCTAGGGTCATTATAGTGATTGGTCTGTGATTTTCATTTCTTGTGGCATCTTTGTTTACTTTGGTATTGGGGTAATATTGGCATCATAGAATGAGTTAGGTAATGTTCCTTCTACTTCTATTTTTTGAAAGAGTTTAAGCAGGATTGGTGTTAGTTATTTCAGGAATATTTGGTAGAACTCAGCTGTGAAGTTGCCTGGTCCTGTGTTCTTCTTAATTGGGAGGATTTTTATGTCTAATTAAATCTCGTTACTTGTGATTGGTCGATTGAGTTCATCCATTTCTTCTGTCATCAATGTAAGCTGCTTTTGTGTTTCTAAGAATTTGTCCATTTCCTCTAAATTTTTCTTCTTGTTGAAATATAATTTGTTCAAAGTATTCTCTTATGACAGTTTTTATTTCTTTTGGGTCAGTGGTGATATTCCCTTCCTCATTTCTTATTTTATGTATTAGTATCGTCTCTCTTTCTTTCTTTCTTTGTCAGTCTAGCTAAGGGTTTGTCAATTTTATAGATCTTCTTGAAGAACCAGCTTTTGGTTTTGTTTATTTTTTCTAGTGCTTTTCTCTTTCCTTTTTCATATAGTTATGCTCTAATCTTTGTTGTTTCCCTCTTTATACTTCCTTTGGGGTTAGTTTCTTGTTCTTTTTCTAATTTCTCTAGGTGGAGAGTTAGGTCTTCAAATTTAACTGTTTCTTCTTTTTGATATATGCATTTATGGATATGAATTTCCCTCTCAGTTCAGCTTTTGCAATCTCCCATAGGTTTTGATATGTTGTGTTGTCATTTTCATTCATTTTAAGGTAGATACTGATTTGTTTTGTAATTTTCTCCTTGGCCCACTGTTTGTTTTAAAGTGTTTTGTTTAACTTCCATATCTTTGTGCCTAATTTGGTTCTCTGTCATTTACTGATTTCCAGCTTTATTCCATTGTGTTCAGAGAAATCACTTTGTATACTTTTAATCTTTCTGAATTTATTGGGAGTTGTTCTGTGGCCTAGCGTGTTGTCTATCTTGGAAAATGATTCATGTGAACTAGAGAAGAAAGTATGTACTGCTGTATTTGGGTGTAGTGTTCTGTATATATGTCTTTTAGGTCCAGATCCTCTAATGTATTATTCAAAGTCTTTGTATCTTTAATGTTTCTCTGTTGAGATGTTCTGTCTAATGGTGATAATGGTATATTTAATTCCCCCTCTATAATGTAAAGGCATCTATTTTTCCACTTACTTTTTCCAGTGTATGTCTGGTGTATTTTGAGGTGACCTGGTTAGATGAATAAATGTTTATGATTGTTCTTTCTTCTTGAAAGTTTACCCAGTTTGCTCATATATAGTGACCATCTTTGTTTCTTAAAATAATTTTGATTTTAACATCAATTAGAATAGCTACTCTTGCCCTTTTGTGCATGTTGTTTGCTTGTAAAATTGTTTTACAGCTATTCACTTTCAGTCTCCTGGAATCCCTGGGCTATGGTGGGTTTCTTGTAGACAGCATATAGATGGGCCGTATTTTCTTATCCATTCTGCCAATCTGTTTCTCTTGACTGCTGAGTTTAATCCATTAACTTTCAGGGATATTACTGTCAAGGAATTACTTACATTAGCCATATTTTCTTTGGGTGTATGTATGCCATATGTTATTTTTATTT
>JAQZBX010034744.1:0-24869 GCA_029593785.1 Cabassous unicinctus | reverse complement strand
ACACAGACACCTCTGCACGCCACCCCCCCCCCCACAGATGCTCGCCGCCCTCTCCCGTCCTGAAGAGGACAGCCGGGTACTCACTTCAAGGACTGCAGAGCGCCCAGCCCTGGGAGCAGCTGAGCCAACAGGGTGGCACCTTGGTCCCCCAGAGCATTGCCCGATAAGCTAGGAGGGGAAAGAGGGAGACAGTGTTAGGGGAGCTGGGGGCTCAGCAGGCATGTCCTCCCTCACCTTGGTCACTCAGCTTCTCCTGGAACTGGGGACGTGGCCCTGGCTGCCCTGCCAGGTCTTAGCAGATCTCATGCCAGTCAACTGAGAACTCCCCCAGGGCTCTTATCGCGAGGTTCACGGGCCTCCTGAGGGGTCAGGAGTGGGCTTCAGAGGGTGTCAAATGTGGGGACACCTGTATTTTGGGGGGATGAGTTACGACTTTCACCAGATTCTCTAAGGGCTTCCTAACTCCAGCTGGGAAAGAACCACTGATTCAAATCTTTAAAAAACCAAAATCATAATACACCAACCCCACAAAACTCCAAGCCCCTCCCACCCGCCTTCTGAGGGGCAGCCACTCACTCGAGGTGACAGAGTCGTCCCAGGTGACTGCTCCCTCCCAGCGCCTTGCAGAGCTGCTCTAGGTGCTTGGCTTGGAGACCACAGTGTGTCAGCCTGTGGGGGGCAGAAGCACAGCCCTGCAGCACCTGCCCCGCTGGCAGAGGGGAGCAGGTCCCGCCACCCCAGACATAAGCAGAGAGCCAGGCTTGCAGGAGAAGAGGGACTGGATACACCTGGCACCCAGATGGACAAATAGACAAAGAGGGACCAATGCCCACCACCAAGACGAGGTGTCCCACACAGGCAGAGAGAGTCAAGAGTGGGAGATCCAGAGAAGAAGGGAGACCCAGAGAAAGACAGTACCCAAGGAAGACAGACAGACAACAAGACTAAGTGTGCAGAGAGACAGACAGACAGACAAGGAGGGAGATTCAGACAGACAAAGAACTAGAGAAAGGGTAAGACGAGTGCTGGGGAGCCTGTGGGGCTGAGCTGAGCCCAGGCCTGGCCCCAGGGTCAGGAAAGAAGGGGCAGAACCTTCCCAGCCCCTCCCTCTGCACCTCCCCCAATCCCTCAGCTGAGAAGGTCAAGGGAGCTGAGAGGCATGGAGCCTTCTGGGCTGGGAAAGATGTGGTGACTGGGAGGGCTGCCCGTGAACACCACCTGGGGTTGGCAGGGCGGGGAAGTCACAGCTCCTGGACACAGCCGAACTGGCCCAGGTCGCATCTGGGGCTTGGAGTCTGGGGACGGGCTTTGAGCAGAGGAAGAGCCTGGAGGCTGGAATCACAACACAGCCTGGAGGCCATCACTGTACCTGATCCTTCTGGAACTCCGGGGCAGCTCAGAGGGCGTCTGGGACATGAGGCTGTCAAGAAATGCAGCCCTGGAGGGACACACCAAGGCCAGGCTGAGCAAACACCTCATCCAATGTCTCCAAAGTCCTTCCTCAGACTTCGACCATTCTATCTCTAAATGCGGCCTGGTTCCAGTGTGGCTTCCTGGCTGTGTGACCACTTAACTTCTCCCTGGTACCATGTATGTGAATTGCCTTAGCTTGGTGCTTAATAAATGCTCAATTAACATTGGCTGCTGTTATTGTTAATGTCATCGTCATCACCAATGCCTTCAGAGATGTCAGCTCCAGCTCTAAGCAAGCTGTCAAAAGTTCAGACCCCACAGAACAGATTGTGGACGGACACCAAGGAGCAGAGAGCTGAGCCTCTGCCCATGGGCCGGGTTGGAGCACGCTGGAGGAGGCAAACATCCCCAAAGGGTCATCATGTCAGAGGGAGCCAGAAGTTCTGACTGATATCAGAGCTCGAGGCCAGACAATCCTCCTCTGGGCTTAGGCGGAAGGACCTTACACATCACTCTCTGGCTACCCCAGCCCTGCCCCAGCATCCCACAGCTGGACCTCCTCAGGTACCACTCAGGAAGCAGAGAGGCAGCCTGTCCTTTGACCCTTCCCCTTTAGGGCTGCACCCCTTGCCAAGCCTGCTTGCTTCCTGCCGCTGTGGGACTTTGTCAAGACCTCCCTCCAGCTCTGGAGGTCAGGGTGGGGAAGGGTCCTGACCAAAGGTGGGGCTGGGGTGTTGGGGCCCAACCTCTTCTGGGTCTCCTGCTGCTCCGGCTCTTGGGCAAACATGAAGACCAGGGTTTTGTGCTGCAGGCTGCAGAGAGAAGAGGGGTGAGGGGGCGAGAGGCTTATTTGGTCTCTGCTGCCTCTAAGGTGCCACGGCCCTGCCTCCCTCTACAGCACTTCCTCTAACTCTCTTCTGCGCTCTCCGGGGGCCTGAAGCCTCTCTAATACTTTCACAACACTTTCTAACACTTTCACAAACACAGCTGTTGCCTAAGCAGCCCGCGATTCCTGGCAAGTCCTTGAAGGCAAACTTAACTTCTGCCTTCTCTATGGTTTGGGTCTCAGATGGAAACCTCCCTCCCTCGACCTGTTCTCCTCTTGGCCTCCCAGTACTTTCAGCTGAGGACACTCGCCCCGGTGGCCCGAGGCCACCGCCACGGAGACAGGCACTGAGAGTCCACGTGAGGCTGTTACTTGCAACGGGGCCGCTCGAATCTTGTTTCTATAAATTGAGTGTTACATAGTTATTTTTTCTCTTTAAAAAATCCAGACTTGTTCCCTGTGGGAAACTTAGAACACACAGAAAAGTAAAATGAAAATAAAGAAAAATCATCACCCGTAACCCCTTCCATATCACACATCAGCATTTGGGAGTGGGTCTTTCAAGCCTTTGGTATTTAATGTAATTAAGTCTTCTCTCTTTCTTTCTTACAAAAGTGGAATTATATTATAGGATTCTCTTTTAAAAATTAATTTTTCGAGGGATAGATTTGCAGAGGTGGCAAAATGTTAATTGTTGATGGGACCATTGTGCCATTCTTTTCACCTCTGCGGATATTTAAAAAGCTTTATTATAAAAACTCCGAATTGCGGTTTTTGTGTTTATTTAATAGAGTATAGTCACCCTTCCACATTAAAACTGCAGCTATGCCATTATTTTTCACGGTTCTCTTGAGTTCCTCCCTCTGGAGGCAACTTAGTTGAACTAGTATCTGACTTTAAACATTCAAGTCCTTTCCGTTTGTTTCCTGTCATAATCAATGCTGAGGTGATCGTCCCTGCAGCCTACTGTGCTTGCAGTCGTGATGATTTTCTTCTACAAAGTCCTAGACATGAGTGGAGTATCGTTTGGAATGTGCTAGTATTCCACTTTATTGAATCTTTACACAAACTGTGAGTCAAGGTCCTCTAACCTGCCTCCTGGTTTCCCCATATTCGCTTGAGGGGTGTTTAAAGCAGGGACCCCCGCTAAATTGTGGGTATTAATTATCATCACCCCTCCGCTCGCCAGGCTGATAAAATAACCTGTCTCAGGGTTGGGTTCTCTCTTGTATAAATGTCATATCGAGGGCCTGCTCTCGGGAGAAACTGTAAGGAAAGGAGGGGAGCAGAAGAGGGCAGGGCCTCAGCTCTATCCTGCAGGGAGCTCTGGAGTTAAAGGTACCTGAGGCCAGGGGGCTGGACATCCCACCCTCTGCCGCAGCCATCAGTGCCTGTGGTTGAGGATGGAGTGAGTGACAACCTCCCAGGCATCCCCAGCTCCTATCAGCCAAGGGCAATTCTTCAGAGGAAGCATCAGCTATTAGCAGGCAAGGCCTGGGGCTGGAAAGAATGCCAAGGGCTTGCAAGGGAAGGACAGGCGAGCCCGAAAGCCTGGACTGGGGTGGCCGCGGGGCCCACCGGGGCTCCTACCTGATGTGCAGGTCTGCCAGCAAGCGGCCCAGGCTGGCCGCGCTCAGCACACAGTGCACCCCGGCCGCGGTGAGCCCGTTGTCGCTGAGGCTGCGGAGGGGACGAGTGGGGTGGCCGTTGGCAGGCGGCCCAGGTCCCTAGCCCCAGCCAGCTCCACCCCACCTCGTGGCCCAGCGGCTTGCTGGAGGTCACTCTTGGATGTCCTGGGTCCCTAATCAGGGGGTCTCAAAAGATTCTGGTCCATGTGGGTGACCCAAGAGGTGTGTGACCCCCTGCCCCACTCACAGAAAATAAAGCAGTCAGAGCTGACTCACTGTTTTTACCTCTCTGAGCCTCAGTTTCCTTGGCTGTAAAATAGCCACCATTTACTGAGTGCTGACTGTACCAGGCCCTGTACTAAGGGCTTTGTACATATATGGGCTTTTGGGGATTGAATCATGTCCCCGACAAAAGGCATGCTCAGGTCCCAAGCCCTGGTCCTGTGGGTGTGAGCCCATTTGTAAATAGGACCTTTAAAGAGGTTATTAGTTAAGGTCCCCACAGTGAATGAGGGTGGGCCTCCATCCAATATGGATGAAGTCCTTATCAGCAAAGGAAACTGGACATGGAGAGAAGCCACAGGGAGCAGCCAGAAGCTGGAAGTCAACGGAACTCGGAAGAGAAAGGAAAAGATGCTGCCATGTGCATTGCCTTGGAAAAGCCAAGGTACCCTGCAAATTGCCGGCCAGCCAGAAGATACCGGCCTGGGAGGAAGCAAGCCTTTTGGCCTCCGAAACCACGAGCTGATTAATTCCTCTTGTTAAGCCAACCCATCGTATGGTATTTGTTTTAGCAGCTGGGGAACTAAAAATAGGGCTCATTTAATCCCATTGTATAAATGAGCAAACTGAGGTCCAGAGATGTTAAATTCCTAGGGTCACAAACCTACTAAGGATCTAAATTTACCCTGGTCTCAGCACAACCCCACCATACCTGATCCTAAGACCCCAATACACTCACCCAAACATCACCCCCACTAACACCATGCAGCACCCCAGCTCAACCAAGAGCTCAATACTCCTCCTTTCCATCTTACCACCCCAACAAACCACCGCTTTATCCCACCACTACCCCCCGCCCTAACACACCACTCTGCCCCCCCAACATCCCAAGCCAACACCCCAGCACACATCCACCCCAATACCCCATTGCTGCTTCAGGGTAACATCACACCCCACCCAGGGTTGTTGCAAGGAGGAACCAAAACGCAAGCCACTGATGTACAATGGGCACTACTGAATGTTCTACGGGTGCAAGGGGTTTTAATAACTGCAACCAAGACAGTGGCTCATGCCAGAGGCAAAGGCAAGGCACGGGTGGACGACTCCAACTTTGCTGGAGTCAGGAGGAAATGGGAGTGGCCGGTGGAGCAGCACTATTTCCGGTGACAGTGGGCACGGGGACCAGGAGTGGCAGGGACTGGTTGGGATTCTCCTGGGCCCTCCCTGTTACCCATCAGTAGGCTGGACAACTCACTCCAGCTTCTTAGAGATGTGCAGCTGGGCTGCAGCCTCGGCCATGAGTCGACAGCCTTCGTCTTCCAGCTGGTTCCCTGAGAGGCTGAGACAGAGAGGCCTGATTCCCTGACCTACCAGGGCAGGTCCCCCCTCAATGCCCAGCACCCACGTAGTCCTTCACTGACTTTAATCCAAGCATCATTCCCACAAATAAACCTTAATGATAACTAATGCTGAGAGACTGCCTCTTATGTGCCTGGCACTGTCCTAGGTACTTGTACATTTATCAGTACATTTAATCCTCACAACAAGCCTATGGTATCAGGTTGACACATTATTTTCTTCATCTTACTGATGAGTAAACTGAGGCACAGAGTGGTTAAGACACTTGCTCAATGATGGATGTGGAATTTGAACCCAGGCAGTCTAACTTCAATATGCCACCCTCAACTGTTTATGTTACAACCTACATAATTGCTTCCTGTGATAAAAGCCATGATGGAAATGCAAGGGGGCTGTGACGGTGCATTATAGGAGCATCTACTCTAGCCTGGAGTCCAGGGAAGCCTTTCCTGACCTTTGAGCTATTCACTAGAAGAGATTATAGGAGTTCAATAGGTAGAGATAAGGAGAGATGGGGGAAGGGCATTCCTGGCAGGAGGGACAGCTCATTCAAAGGCCCTGTGGCACAGCATATTTGAGGAACTGAAAGGAGGCCAGTGTGGCTGTGTCAGAGACTGAGTGGAAGGGCAGAGTCAGGTGGGCTTGAGAAGATGGGGGCAGGGTTCTGGACCATGTGGGGTCTTTAGGATTTGGGCTTTATCCCCAGCAGTGGGATGTCACTGGATGAATTCTAAATGAGGGGGCAGGCAGCAGTGAAACCTGATCAGGTGGTAAAAACCACCTTCTAATCCTGTCATACTTCTCCCAATGGTCTAGGCTCAAGCTTTGATCACCAAGGCAGCCCTCACTCCCTCCAGCTCATCCCGGGCTAGGACCACTTCACCTTGAAACACACTATGGCATTCCTATCACGCCACCTGCACTCTCATTTGAAGGTTTCCTGGGGAGGTCCTGGTGGGGCTCCTCTCCTAGAGACATGACAGACCCTCCACCAAGCCCCTAAGCCCCATTCCCATGCCCTGCCCAGGAGCTGGGCATCATGGGAATTTCCCCAGTCCAGGGACGGTTACCCCAATCTACTCTGGGAGACAGGCAGAGGGACTGTGGGTTGGAAAACAGACCCAAGTATGGTGGGATTAGAGGCAGCAGTGGTTCTGAGGATGAGGCCAGGAACCAGGCTATTTGGACTGGAATCCTGGCCTGGCTTCTTCCTAGCAGGGCCATCTTGAGCAAATTTACCTCGCTGTGGCTTAATTTCCTCCTGTATAAAATGTGGATGTTTACAGTACTTATCTCATTGGTATGTGGACTAAATGAGATAATGTTTGTAAAAGCCATTAGCCTGGAACTCAGCACAGGGAAGTGCTGTTATGATTGTCTGATTCTCCCACCCCAAGGTGAGGCCCTGTCTACTGTTTGCTCTGCCCTACCCTCCCCCAACTCCTGCCCCAGGGCTGCCAGGGTACTCACTCCACTTCCTCCAGGTGGGGACCTTCCCGGAGCAGGGCTGCCAGCACCTCTGCATGATGGACCTGGAGCTCACACTTCTGCAACCTGGGATGGGAGCCAGGGACAGAGGGGTTCAGGGTAAAAATTTGTACCATGCCCCCTCTAGCTCTAAGCACTGGTGACAGGCATGGGAGCTGGAGGAATTGGAGGCAGACAGACCTGGGGTCTAATCCTGGCTCCACCTCTTAGCAACTGGGTGATCTTGGGCAAAGCACCTAAAACTGCCTGGGCCTCAGCATCTGCCTCTATCAAATGGGAATAACCATGTGTACCCCACAGGGCTTTCAAAAGGATTTCTATGAGGCATTACATAGAAAACATTTAGCCTGGTGCTCATCATATAATAAGGGACCATTAAGTAGGAGCTATTTTTATTATTGCTGTTGTTACAATGGATACTCCTTATCCAATCCAGGGTGGGTTATTCATGTCCTTGTCCTGCCCTATTTCTGCTCTCCCCTTTATCTTCTCTGCCTCTGCTGTCCCTCCTCTGGGGAGGGACACTTCCGGCCAATATCATCACCTGCCCTGAAGGCAATGGACACCATTGAGGTACCTGAGTGTCAGTCTTCTGGTGAGAGCCTCTTCACTCTGGATGGCATTTCCCTGTAGGTCTGGGGCTCTGCCAAGAACAAATCAAACATTGGCCTGGGTTCAGGAGTCCAGGGCCTGATGGCCCAAGCCTCTTCCCTTGGCTTCTAGGGGCCAAAGATCCTACAGCACGACCCACAGAATGAGTAACAATCACGTTGTTTGAGGGTTGCTCAAAGCAGCAGAAGCAGAAGTTCTGAGGTTAAATGGAAGCTTTATTCAATTCTGACTCTACTATGAAGAGCTGTGTAGCCTTGGGCAAGTCATCCAGCCCTCTGAGCTTCCATTTCCTCTTCTCTAAAATGGAATGACAATATCTAATGCATAGAGTGGTTGGAGGATTGAATGAGATGGTGGGTGGTCAAATTCCCAGCATAGGCACAAAGCTGATGCTTAGTAAAAAGAGGTTGCTGCTGTGTATGATGCAATGGTCTCCATTTGTAGAGGTGTCATCAGTGGGTCAGAAGACAGGGTGCATGAGCCATGTGTTGATCCAAGCTGAGGGAAGCCGTAGTGCCCCTGGACTTTCTCCCACCAGCCCAGGGGAGGTCGTTATACATTATGAGCCAGATTTTCATAGACTTCTGTCTGGATGATGTAAATGTTCTATATTTGTGCCATTCACTATGGGGACCTCAAGCCATCTGTGGCCATTGAGAACTTGAAATTTGGCTAATGTGATCGAAGAACTGAAATTTTCATTTAAATTAATTGTACTTAATTTAAATTTAAATAGCCATTTATGGTTAGTGGCTACCATATTGGGCAGCACAGCTCTAGACAGAGGGGAAGGGATATTGGCCCCACAATGTCATGGTACAGGTGAGGAAACAGGCTCAGAGCAGGGACAGGGCTTGCTCAAAGACATACAATATCATCTTTCTTGTAGTCTTAGCCAGGGAGGGGCGCAGGAAACAGCCAGAATGTTCTGTCTGGGAAGGGAGGCTTTCTTTTCTTTGCCCATTTGGGACTGGCCAAGGGGAGAAAGAGTCAGCACTTGAGTGCCAGCTGCATGCCAGCAGTGTTCTAAGCACTTTAAATGTATTAACCCATTTAATTCTCAGAAGGACCCTAAGACACAGGTACCATAATTGCTCTTCTTTTCAGCTGGAAGTGTTCCCAGAGTTTTCACCAAATAGTGATGCCAGGCTAACTAACAGTCTCTTCATGCCTTCCCCGAGGGTCTGAGTTAGGCTGAGACTTCTGGGGATGTGCTCTCACTTCAAGGCTAGATGGGGTCCAGATACACTACAGAAAGTTACAGTCCTTTGTCAAGTGTGAGGAGTAATTCATTCCTTAGGACAGCAGTGGCAGGAAGCACCCCTGCATTCCAGCTCTCCCCTTGGCTCTTTTGGTCGCCCTCCCCCTCCAACCTCCTGAGCCCAGGTGGCATCTCAGGATGGACCCAGACCTCCCTCAGCCTGGCTTCTTACCTTCCTAGCTCTGCGGCTGTCTCTGTGGGCGGGGAGAGAAGGAGGATGAGTTCCGCCTGCCTGCAGGATCAGACACCGAGCCATGAGAGCTGTGGACTGGGAGTCAGAGCATCACCCCCACTGGCACACCCCCTCCTACCCCAAACATCCAGAGAAAACGGATTTTGTAGTGAACCGAGAAAGAGAAGTGGCAAAAATGCTCCAAATCAGGCATGTAAAATCATGACAAGATCAGTGCCTGATGATTTCCATAAGAATTTTTAAAGTTTAGGAAAATGATTTTTTACAAGAAAGATAAAAACAATTAGGAATGTTGAGCTTTTAAGGGAGTTAGGAGTGTTTTAAGCTTAATAGGCATGGCACCTAAATTGCCTGGTAATCCAAACAGGCAAAACTGGTTCAGCACCACGGAGAGCGACAATGGCTAGTCACTCCTTCCGCTAAGCCTTGTAGATTTGATAATTCCATTCCTTTACCCATTCATCCATCCATCCATCCATCTATCCATCCATCCATCCATCCATCCCCTCTTTATTCACTAGTGCCAGGCCTGAGCTAAGCTCTGGAGATACACTTGTGGGTAAAACAGACTTGGGCTTGCACATGTAGATTTTGCAGACAAGGGCCTCCCCCTCTTCCATGCCCCCCCACTGGCCCTCCCCTCATCTCAAAACCCTGAAGGTAGCAATTCCACAACTTCTGCTCACCTGGCCTGCAGCGCCCGGACGGTAGGGCATGTGACTGCCACCTTTGCCAAGCAGAGTAGGGTCGACACGGAGATGTTATTGTGGCTCAGGCTGCAAGATTGCAGCAAAGGTGTCAGTAATGAATCCTCCACTCTGTAGGCTCCAGGCCTTCCATGCTCTGCAAGGGCATGTGTGTGTGTGTGTGACTCGGGTGGGAAGTAGGACTGGGCTGGGTGGGTGGAGAGGCCACTTACTCAAGCTTCTGTAGCCGTGACAGGCAAGGCAGTACATCCACGATGTTCAGCACCTCCTGGCTCTTGAGCTGATTGTTCTGCAAACTGCAGGGAGATGGAGACCCAGGCCCTCAGGCCCGGCTGGGGCACCCAGAAGCCCCAGCTGGCAGGTGACCAGGTATGGCCACCCTCAGGCAGCAGATATAAGTCAGGGGCCTGGAAAGGGTTGGTGACCTACCCCTGGCATCTGGCAGGCACAGCAGCTAGAAGGAGAGGCCCTCTGCTGCTCTCACTTCTATTCCCATTCAGTCCCTATGGGGGAGTTTCTGCCTTGTTGGCCCAAGGGGTCCAGATGACTGAATGTGAGGGCCTCGTGATGGCTTCCAGGGCTTATGCCTGGGATGTGCTTGGGGCCTGAGGTCATCAGGGCCTCTAGGGCCCTAGGTGGTGAGCAGAGTCGAGACTGGGAAGCTGGAGACCTGACTCACCCAGAGCCTTAGGCCAAGCACACTCCTTTCTGACCTCCCCTGTCAAAGGGGGCATACAGCCCAGCCCTGCCTGGGTCCCTGGCTGGAGGCACAGAGGAGCTGAAGGGTGTGTAGGTGTTGAGAGCAACAGCTGGGTGATGGGAGAAAAGATGAGGGTTGCTTAATAACCAGGAAAGAAAAATAATTGTCAACAAGTTCAGTATTTCCAGCCCTTTGTCCTGACCCGAGTGGTCACTGCACAAAGGTGCCCAGCCAAGCGGCTCGTGGGGGCTTGGCCCAGCTCACGCCCCACTCAACAAGGAGTGCTCCCCAGTGCCAGGCTGCATCTAACTCTCACACAGGCCCCACCCGCCTCAGGCTGCTCAGTACCTGACACAGGGCAGGGGTATATTTGTGCATGTTATGCCTGTGGTAGGTGTGTCTTTAGCTAAGTGTGCATGTGGAGCTAAGGGTGCTTGCCTGAGTGTGCTGCACAGGTGCACACCTTTGAAGAGGCGAGTGTGTGCTTCTGTACAAATGTGTACACATGTGCACAGATGTGAAGACGTGTTTCATGCATTTATGTGTATCCATGGTACTGAAACCGCCCTACATCCTGCCATCCCTTCTCCCAGGGTCACAGAAAGAGGGAAGGGAGCCTCAGATGACCCAAACATTAGATGAGAGAAACACTGCTCCGCAGTCTTGGGAAGCTTGTCTGTGGATTCAATCCCACTCAGTGTTTGGACAGATACCTACCCTCTCTAGGTCCTATTGAAAAACGACTGTCCAGACTCTGATGGAATATGCAGGACCCAGTCCCGGCCCAAGGGGGCCACTGGGGCCTGGGTAGTGACTCCTCTCCCCAGCCAGTGAGCCCTCCCGGCAGTTGCTCACCTGATCTCTTCCAGCTGTGGGCAGAGGGGCAAGGCCTGCACCAGGCGGCTGATACCGTGGCTGGTGATCCTACTTCCTGCTAACCTAGAGTGAGCAAAGGTGATGGGTGAAGAATGGGGAGGGGGAAGCAGCGAGGCCTGGAGCCGGCCCTGGGTAGGGCTGGGGAGAGGGAGGGAAACGCCAGGCATCCTCTGCGAGGGCCCCTCAGTTCCAAGCCCAGGCTCACCCCAGCTTCTGCAGGCTCCCCATCGTCGGCAAGCTCCTGGAGAGGGCTTCTGCGAAGGCATCCCCACACTTCCTGCTCTTAAAGCTGCCACAGAAAGAGGCCAGGTGGCAGGGGATCAGCACTGGGCAGGGCTTACAGGCCGTCACCCACCCCTTCCTCCAACAGATGGGGCTTAATACAGTATTATTATTTTAGTTGTTGTAGTCATCATGGCAGCAGTAATAATATTATGGCAGAGGCTGCTAATTGTTCACTAAAATCCATTCGCCACTTCAACAGAGAAATAGAGCTATTGCAGAGAACATGGTTTCCAGAGATGACATTCCCCACCTCCCTTGTGGCTCAGTGTGGCAGTCTGAGATTATTTTATGAATCCCAGAAAGAGAAACATCATGTTTGTAAACTAATCTATTCCTCTGGGTGTGATACTCTTTGTATTAAATTCAGTTGAGGAGCCTTTGATTAAGATTACTTGATAAGTTACAGCTCTTTTAGAATTTGTCTAGCAGATCTTCTGGCTTTAACCGGAAAACCCATTAAAAAAAAAAAAAGATTGCTTGATAAAATCAATTTAGGGCTTTTGATTGGGCTATGTCAGGAGACTCAGGTTGAGTCTCTGCCCCCTCAGTGGGTCTGATATAAACAGAAACATAGAGAAGGACTGGCTGAGACAGACATATGGGAAGAGAGAAGGCTCTGTCATTTTTGATCCTGGAGCCCCAGGGAGAGATGAGGCCCCAGTGCTCAAGTAGTTCTCCCCAATGCCAGCTGCATCCTCCCACCGCTACTAACCTTGGGAAGAGCCCAGAACAGCTGAGATTGATATAGAAGGCCCAGAAAGAAAAGAGCCCTATGCCAGGAGAGAGAGGATTGGAAGACCAGAGGGGAAGGAGAGACCAGGCAGAGATCAGCGACCATCTTGCTTCAACACGTGGCAACTGGCTTTGGTGAGAAAGCACCTTGAGTTGGACTCTATGGCCTTTTAACTGTAAGCTTTTACCCCAAATAAATACCCTTCATAAAAGCCAACAGATTTCTGGTGCTTTGCATCGGCAGCCCTTTGGTGGACTAATACACTCAGTGTGCCCAGGTTCTCACCTGTGGAATGTGAGTGGAGCCATGTGTCCTACCTCCAGGCCTGAGCTCTGACACACTGGATGTGCCTCCCCCATGTGGCTCTCTTTCCCTTCCCCCCAGCCAGAGCACGGCCATGCCCATGACCCAGCTGGGACCATGCAGATCAGGATGCCCATGGGGATGAAGGAACAGCCGTGGAAGGGACCTGGGTCCCTGCATGACCACATGGAGCAGAGCCTCCCACTGCCCTGGACCGTGCACCTCTGGACTCGTACATGAGTCCTTTAAGACACTGTCTCTTGGGGGCCTATTGCTTTTGCAGCCTGGCCCTCACTAGCTGATACATCTAGTGAGCTGTGCTGGGTGCCAGGCTTTGTGCTCAGAAGAGTTTTCCACGTCTTGTTTCATCTCATTCTCACCACAACCCTATACATTAGGCAAGTTTACTGACTCATTTTAGAAACTGAGAAAAGTTAAATAAGCTGCCCAAAGTCAGATGGCTCCAGTCTGTGACTAACTGAGAGGCTGAGAGTCCAGAAACCAGGAAGAAGACCCAACTGGACCCTGGAGGTCCTGGAGCAGGTGGAGTGTCTTGCCCTCCTTCACAAGGCTAAGGGGTGGCGAGAGCCTTTTCTGTTCTGATATTGAAGGGCTCTGCCCACCCTCCCCAAAGCCCAGCTTTGTCCCAGGCCTTCCTCCTCCCTGACTCTCACCTGAGGTTCTCTACCTGCCCACAGCCCACCAGGGCCTCAGGGCAGTGGGGCTCCAGGGGGCAGCCCTCAAAATTCAGGTGGATGGGGGCATCCCTATGCTCCAGGATGTCAGCCAGGGTAGCCAGGTTGGCATAGGTCAGTGGGAAATTGTGGAAAGAGAGTTGATAGGGGAGGCTTTGGGCAGTGAGGTGGGCCAGCCCAGGCTCCTGGGTCTCCCCGACGCAGTGACACAGCTCCACCAGCTTTGGCCCCGAAAGCCTGGGAGTGGCCAACTTCTTCAGTGCCTGTATGATGGCAGCCTGCCTGTCACCCACCCACGTCTCGTCCCGCTGGGCCAGGTGGCTGAGGAAGGGGCGGCAGGCACAGGAGGCCAGGCCTGCCAGGAAGGTGGACTGGTGGTCTAGGAGGCCCAGCTTAGCTTTGGTCCGGAGCACCCAGTGGGAATGAAGGGTGACATGGCGGCCGAGCGTGTCTCTGTCCACCTCGGGGCTGGCCACCAGCATCAAGGCGGCGAAGAACTCCTGCAGGCTGAGATGGGCAAAGGCATAGCCTGTCTTCTGGTACCCGGGGCCCGTGCGGATGCAGAAGGAGGTCAGCAAGCTGTGGGAAGCCCCGAAGGCCATCACGGGTGGAGAGATGTCTCCTGCATAGAAGATGACCTTCCCAGTCTCCAGGCCGAGCAGGGCCAACTTGCCGAGACCCAGCAGGGACGTGTCGGGCAGGCACCCATGGGAGCTGAGGGCGAGGACCATCTGCATGTACAGCTGAGTGACAGTGGGCAGAAGGGCTGCAGACTCGCCTGGGGAATGGTCAGGGAGCAGATGGTGGAGGCAGAGGCAGGCGACTTGGCACAGGGCAGGCACCGCACACAGGTTCCAGAGACGCCTGTCTGCCCGCAACTCTGCTCGGGCTGCCTCCCGCCACGGCTGGTCCCTGAAGAAGCGGCCCACGTACTCCTCCACCCGCAGTGCATCAAAGCCCCACATGTGGAACTTGGCTGCCTCTGTGGGCAGGCAGGAGGGCAGCTTCCCTGGGCGGGAGGTGGCCATCACCCAGCAGCCGGGCAGGAGGGTCCCACAGCAGAGGCCAGAGAAGAGGGCAAAGGCTGAACCTGGGGTGTCCTTGCTGGAACGGGGATGGAGGGCCTCATCCAGGCCATCAAAGATAAGCAGGACACGGCCTGCGTTCTCCTCCAGGTACTGGAAGACGATGTCGGCTCCTGACTCGGGGTTCAGGTACAGATCAAAGAGGAGCTGGGGCAGCGTCAGGGCCCTTGTGACCATGTTGAGCTGGCGGAACTCAAAAAGGAACAGGGCCTGGAAGTGGTCCAGCTGGCCGTCAGCCCACTTCTGGCAGAGCCGGTGAGCCAGGGTGCTCTTGCCCATGCCTGCCTTGCCCAGGAGCACAGTCACCCTCGGTCCCTTTTTGGCCATCGTGTTGAAGAGGTCTCGGATGCTCACATCAGCATCATCTTCTGTCTTGGGGTCCCCTGTCATGATTTCCTCCTGAGTATCTAAGGGTGCTGTGGCTCGGCTCCTCTGAAGGATTGGGGGGACGTAGGCCTGGTGGAAGGAGAGAGGCTGCCCTGGCCCGGGAAGCCCACCACCATAGTGCTGCTGAGCAGATGTCCTCAGTTGCTGCAGGTACCTCTTGACCAACTCTGCAGGGGACAAGGAGGTGGCATGAGTTCAGGAGGTCCCCTCAACACCACTTCACCCCAGTACTGGGCAGCTGGGAGCCTCTAGCCCTGGCGATGTATATATGGGGTTGGGGAGGGGGCAGGAACACAGCAGAGGGCTCTTGTGCCACCCAAATGCTCAGGAGGAATGTCCTGCAAAAGCCCAGCTGCCATCAAAAGCACAGGTGCTGCCAGCCTTTCCATCGGGGCAGCTGAAGGGACAAGTGTGCATTGCGGCTCTCTCTGTTTTGCAACCATGTAAATGCTATAAAGCTTTCAGCGGGGTGGCAGGTGAGACAGGAGCATTTCCTTTGCAACATCTTATCAGAATAATCTCTTATTGTGATAGCTGAGTGACCCATCGCCCCTCCCCAAATTTCCGAATGCCTAAAGGAAGGACTGGATCCGCTGTTGGGGACACTCTGGGAGCCTGAGGCCGTGGCCTGTTTTAAATAGAGGGGAACAATCTGACCACCTGTGGATCCTCTGGCTATGCCCATGACGAGGGTGGCGATGGGCTGGGGGTAGGAGGAGGGTGTTTCCCAGCTGGTGGGTCAACCGGTGGAGAAAGAGAGAACTTCTGCTTCCTCTACTTCCCCTGGGCTGGCTGGCCCTCAGCATCACCCCAAAGCCTCTGCCTCGGGGAATTCTCCCAGGCATCCTCACCACTCCCACTCCCTACAGCCTGGCCAATGAGGGCCCAGGCCTGAGGTCATGCTGATCCCCTCCCTGGGACTCCTTCAACCCAGAGGCCGTCCCTGGAAGGGTCTAGAGGATGAGGCTGTGACCTGCTGGTCCTTCAGCTGAGTGATCTTGGGAGAAGCCCCTTAGGGCCTGATGCTGGTGGAGGGGCTTCCTTGCCAGAACCAGCCCTCTCCTCTGGCCGCCAGGACCTCCACTCCTTCCTTTCTGGAAGCTCAGGAGACAAGAGTCACTGGGTCCCTAGACTGGCAGGGGACAGGGCCCAGGATCAAATCCCCCTGGTCCGGCCCCCTCCCCATCTTGGTACCCACCTAGGTGCTGCTTCCTGAACTGCTTCCTGGGGGGTGAGGACCCACGGCTCTGAGGAGGCTGCTTGAGGCCTGGAAAGAGAGAAGGAAGGGGAAGAGCGGTGAGGTCGGGGGCCTGGGGGGCTGAGGAGTACCCTACACCAATGGACGCTGGCAGGCAAGGGCCCCCCACTCAGGGACAGTGGGAAGGCAGGTGGCAGGCGAAGGCTGCAGCAACACCAGCTTCTGTTTGCAGAAGAGATTCCAGACCCGGGTGTTGTGGACCTGCAGGTCCCCCAGTCCCAGATGCAAGGAGCTGGGCCCGCAGCCAGCACTAAATGGCTGCACCCAGCTGGGAAGGACCAAGCTCTGCTGAGGCTGAAGCTTCCCAAGGGCTTGGCCAGGCCTGCTACCTCCCTCCTGGCCCAGCGTGTTTTACCAGCCTTATTTCTCACTGCCCACATTTCCTCACTTCCCTTAGTGTTTCCATGAGTTTCTGTTTTTTTGTATGGATTTTCAAGAGTCACTTGATTACCTTTCTGGAAGAAGCTGGGAAAGGAAGAAAGGAAGGAGGAAAAGCAGAAGCAAGGGGAAAGTGAAAGGAGGGGAGGAAGGAAGGAAAGAAGATCTATGGCAGACATTCGAGAAGTAAGCAGGCACCAGTGACCAATCAGAACAGACCCTGGAGCAGGGGCCAGGGCTCCTGGCCCTGGCACACTTCTTAGTCGCTGGATGGCAGGGAGGCCCCGGGGTCCTCAGGAGGGGCTGGAACCAGTTTGAGAGTACTTCAATATTTTAACAAGCATTCACCGGACAAATACCCGCCAGGCCTGGTCACAGCCATGCGAGAATTATGTGGGCTCACTGCTAAGGGCTGGAAGGGAGCAGGACAAACAGTTTTGATTTGTTGGGGAGCTGGGGTTAGGCGTGGCCATTTTCTGTTAGTCTGTTGATGTTACTTTCCTGTACAGCTAAAATTAAAAGGCCAATACTCCCAGTCCATCATCAGATGAACAGATAAACAAAACGAGGTCAGGCCGTACAATGGAATACTATTCAGACATAAAAAGGAATGAAGTTCTGATAATGCAACAACATGGATGAACCTTGAAGACATCATGTGAAGTGAAAAAGTCAGGCACAAAACGATAAATAAATGACTCCACTTTTAAATGAAATGTCCAGATTAGGCAAATTTATAGACAGGAGGTAGATTAGAGGGTACCAGGGACCGGGAGAAGGGGAGAAGGGGCAGCATCTGCTTAATGGGTAGAGTTACTATCTGGGATGATGGAAAAGTTTTGGAACTAGAGAGCAGTGATGGTAGCACAACATTGTGAATGCAATTGATTCCACTGAATCGTACACTTAAAATGGTTAAAATGGAAACTTCTATGTTATCCATGTTTTCCCACAATAAAAATAGGAGTCAATAATTCTAAAGAAATAAAGGTTCTGAGAAATATAGAGTAGTCCGCGCCTCAGCAAAGTGGTCACTAATTGATCCCTGGCCCCTCCACACTCTGTCAAAAAAGCAGTCAGAAGCTCCTGAGGGTGGACAGTGGTCAGTGGGTTGGCATCAGGCCCAAGAGGTCCTGGGGAGGGGGTGGCTAGAAGCTTCCTCAGGAGAAGCCTGACTCAGAGGGGCTGGATGCATGAGGCCCTGAGCTTGGGGACAGGGGAATGAGAACAGCTATCCCAAGGGAAACCAGACAGGGGATTCTGGTGGTGGCCAAGGCTCCAGGGTTGACCTCTGGGAATGGGCAGCAGGATAGGCTGAAGCCCTGAAAGACATGGAGGGTGGGGCAGGCCAAGAGCCAGGATGAGGTGAGTGGGGCATGTGCAAATGGGCTGGGGCACCAGGAAGATGCTCATGGGAAACGGCTTGAGCAGCCACTGCCAGCCTCCTCCAGGGTTGTGGTGGGGACTGAGCCCCTTGCTGCCCCCAGCCCGGGCCTCACCGTGGTGCAGCTGAGGTTCAGGGTGGCTTTCTTCACCAGCTCCAAGCTGGCTAGGGAACCCTGAAAGAGAGGGAGACTTTCATGTGCCACGGGGGCACGGTGGGGTCCCCGGGACAAGCTCTGTCCCAACGTCCGACTCCGGGCTCAACCCACAGCAAGGGAGAAATGGCAGTAACAGTTCACACGTAGTTATCAGTGGAGGAGAAAGCTGGTGATGAGCCTTGAAGGCAGTGGAGGGCAGAAACGTGCGTGTAAATGCATGTGTGTGCAAGTGTATATGTACATGTTACATGCATGTTTGTGCATGCATGCATGCCTGTGCACACATGTTTTTATATGCTTATGCCCGGTTGTGTGCACATGTGTCTATTCCCCCCTTGCATTTCCCACACTCTGCCTTGTGGTAGAATTCTTGAGAGTATGTTCTCACTTTCTCTCCAAGGACGTGGAGGTCCCATGTGACCCCACAGTGGTGTACAAACAGAAGACGGCCAACAAATGCCCACTGAACTGAACAGAGCTCAACCTGCCTGCCCATCAGTAGAGGTCGCAGGGATCTCCCAGTGGCTCCTTCTGACCATGTTGCAAAAAGAAGCCTCTTGGGCACTATGGGCTATTTGGAATTTTCTAGCTGGAGAGAGTTACCTGGTCCTTTCTATCCTCACATCTTGCCTCCCTGGGCAACTGGAGTGGGACAAGGTGCAAGGAGAGACCTCTGTGTCCCCAGCTGATTTCATGGCATTAGGGAATTTGCTCGGGGGAATGCTAGGAAACATAGAATTTTGTTCCTGACTCAGCCAGGCCGTCTCCATGTGACTCCTGGCCCTCCTCAGGCCGTCTCCATGCCTCGCTTACCGTCTCCATGGCCCCAGATGCTGAGGAGCCACACCTCCAGGTCCAGCGGCACGTCCTGCTCCATGCACACACAATGGATGAACTCCTTCCAGGTGTCCAGACCTTGGGCATGGAGTTTGTTGAGTTGTAGGATGACCCTCTGTGCAGGGTCCAGGGCCTTGGTACTGGAGCTGGGGTCCACATTGGGGAGCAAGAACTTCACCTTGTCACTCAGCCATTCTGGGTCTTTGCTGAGCAGCCTCACGAGCCAGCCCCACAGGTTCGTGGTGCCCAGCTGGAGACTGTCGGGGTCCATGAGGAGCTGGTCCTGTGCAGACAGGGTAGACGGGAGAGCTGGGTTCAGGTGAGTTAGGGGAGGACTGGGCAGGCAGGTGAGCTGGGAAGCAGGTGAGCTGGGGGACAGGTAATCTGGGAGGCAGACAAGGGGGACAGTCAAGAACCAACTCCCACATGAGAGGGGCAGAAAATAGGCAGAGAAGCAAGCTCTTCATGGAATTTCAACACCTCCACCTAGGGATGGGTCTCAGAGATTAGTCTACTTCTTCTGCATCCTCTCCTTATCTGTTCCTGCATCCTGACCTTCTGGAATGATCTAGTGCAGCTCCTATGGTCCCCTGAGGGTACTTTATTCATTCTTGTTTCCATGGACCCATTTGCACTGCTCTCAGCCTGAGCTAACCTCATGGCAGAGACAACTAGTTGCCACCCCCCCCCCAAATCTGTTCTCCCCTCCTTCTTTAGTCCTACAATCCCTGAACATTTCCTGGTCACCTGGAATAAAGACTAATTCCCTGCCTCCCTTGTGGTTAGATGTAGCCATGTAATTACGTTTTGGCCAATGGGATGTAAGCGGAAGAGTTGCATATCCTTCTTTGCTTCTTCCTGTTGGCTGCAATGTTGGTGTGATGCCAGCCATGTTGCGCCATGGGGTTAGAAGCTGGTGTTGAAGAAGGCAGAGGGTCCACTGAGAGAAAAGAGTCCACTGCCCTGGACTCTTTGCCTTTGAACTTCTATTATATAGAATTCAACTTCTATATTGTTGAAACCACTGTTGTTTAGGGTTTTCTGTTACAGTGAAATCTAAACCTAGCTAATACAAACCATCTCTTTTCTCTCTAAGCATTTCCTTCCCCCTTCTAAAATGAAACAGCCAACTGGTGGGACTAGAAGTAGAGAGCAAGGGGCACTTAAACAGAACAAGCCTAAAAAATGGATAAGCCCTTTGATTCAGCAATTCCATGTCTAGGACTCTAACCTTAGGAAATACAAAAATATTTTAATTACAAAGATATTTACTGCAATATTATTTACAATAGTTAAAAACTGGAAGCAACTTAAATGTCCAACAATTAGGGATCAGTTAACTAAAAGGTATTCCATGCAGTGGAATATGCTGTAACATTTCTAAATGTACTTTCTGGTACTATTTCTTAAATAATAATAGCAAAGACTCAGAAAGCACTTACTATGTGCCAGGCATTGCTCTAATGCTATAAATATCTCATTTAATCCTCTATTTCTCTAGGCCCAGAGACTCCACTTTTTTTTTCCTAGTACATTGTAAGAATTCAATAAATGTTTGCAATTATTATGCCAATTATATAAAAATAAAATATACTGGAGTAGAAACATAAGGCTAGAACAAATAATAGTGGAAGTGACTATATTTTAAAATTTTCAAAAGACTGAGTGTTTTTTCTTCTTTATGCTATTATGTGCTTTTAAATTTTTCCTACAATGAACATATATTAATTTTAAAATCCAGAAAGGAAAATGAATGTTTTTTTAATACTAAAATTTTGGGTACTATTTCTCACATTTCACAAAAATTCTTTTGTTGACATTCTACAAATGATACCATCCAATAATGTTCCAATACTTTCTTCTTGTTTAGATAGTTTATATATCTTTTTGACTTCTGTAAAATTTTAATTTCAGGAATATTTTTGAGAGAAATCTGATGGCCGTCTACTTGAGATATTAGATATTCTTGATTTATTTTTCTCCTTCTTCAATGTAAATAATTAGAATTGAAGTGTCATTTGCTGAGATACCAAGTTTTTTCAAAGCCTCGGAAATATTGTTATTTGGGGAAAGGTGGAAAATAATTTCAGTAGATAGGGTTCTTGTTTTCATTTTTCCCAGTTTGTAGAGATGAACTGCTTTGTTTGCTGCCACAAGTATCTGAAATGGATCAACAATCACTGTAGGATTTATTAGTGAACCACAGATGGTGCCTTCCACGGCCTTTTCTTAAGCCTCCAGCATTTTTCACATCTTTAAATAAGAGAAGGGTTACTCTGCATTCGGAAAATAGGTCCAGCTGATGTGTTAATTGCATTTCATAGGTAAATAGGATTCTTCTGGTCCCTGGTCCCAGAGATTCCACTTTTAATCCTGAAAATGGTGGGAGGCCCACCCAGGAACCAGCCTTGCCACTACCCAGAGGCTGGGGCAGAGGACAATGTGTCCTGAGGTTCAGAACACAGCCTTTCCCTTGGCCTGTGGCAGAGGCCTCCTGGGCATGTGTTCCCAGCCCCTCTGGTCCTCTCGCCCCTGCTGGACTAAGAGCCATCGCTCCAGGCTCTGGCACAGAGCTTTCAAATTCATGAAACATGCCTACGTCCTTGATCTTCTGGGGTTCACGGAGGCCAACATCCCCACTGAACAGATGGAAAGACTGAGGCCCAGAGACAGTAAAATTTGTACTTAAGGTCATAGAGCCAGTCCATGGCAGAGCCAAGATCAGAACTGAGATTTTTTTTTGTCTCCCAGGCTGGTAAATTTCCAAGATGGCACCAAATAAGGGCTAAGCAATCTTGGCAAGAGAGAGTGACCATGACCTAGGCACAGCTTCTTTTCCAAAGCCTGTTGTCCAAAGTCTGTGCTGCATCATCCAGTGCAGCATGGTGCCAGGCAGAAGTATGGATGCCTGGTGTGATCCCCATCTCCAGTTTCTCCTCCAGCCAGTATCACCTATGGCCTGTGCTTCTACCAATTGTGTTCTATCCCCTTGAGGTATGAGTAAAGAGTAAGCTCTTTAAGGACAACCATCCCTGAGAGAAAAACCACATTCTGTCCTAATAAGTCATGGACATTTGTGTGGGGAATAGCCTTGGATATGGAGAATTTTAGCTAGGGTTTCTGTCCCAGATCTGTTACTAATTCTCTGCAGTAGGCATTAGGCTGTTCACAGATACTCTGTTTCTTCTCTTTCCAGGCCCTTGGTGGCTTTGCATATGGTCACATAACTTGGCTTTGGTCAATGAAATATGCTCAAAAATGACACACGTCATATTTGTACAGAAGTTTTAAGAGCCAGTGGGTTATTCACCATGTTCTCTTTTCCTCTGCCGTAGTGAGCAGAAGCATACCAGATCATGGTTGCTCCTTCATCCTGGGTGTAGAAGACAGGATAAGGGGAATAGAGCCCCCACTAGACTCACGGTAGACAAGAAGTGAGTGCGGGAAATAAACTTTGTTGTTGTAAACCACGAGACCTTAGAGGTTGGTTGTTATTGCAGCAGTAACCTAGCCCATCCTAGCTGATACCCTCACAGTATGATCTTGCAAAAATCTCTTCCCTATTTGGGCCTCAGTTGCACCACCTATAAAACAGAGGGATCCGATGATACCTCAAGGCCCTTCCTGATTTTCCATGTGCCATGATTTCCACTCCCATGCTGAATGGCGGCAGAAAGCAGGTTTGTTGTTGTGTGAGGTGGGTCAGGGTAGGGGGCAGTTTGGGCAGCAGGAGGGGGGGTGAAGAAGTAGATGGAGGGTGAAGAAGCAAGATCACCTACTTGGTTTCCTGGTTCATGGTAGATGCTCTAGGGCCCCCACTGAGTGGGTCTCATTGGTGCCTGGGGTGAGTCTTGGGTCCTGAGCTGCATTTGCAGGTTGTTTCCTAAGGAGAGAGCAGACAGATTGCTCTCCCCACTATTCCAAGCTCAAAGGAATATTATTAAGAAGGCTCCAGCCTTTGCCTCTGCCTTCTAGGCACCTAGAAACAGTCCCCTCTCCTTCATCCAAAGATGTTTTCCCACAACATCTTGTTCCTGGACTTTGCACGGGCCAACCCCCCCTGGTGTGACCTCCTCCCACACCTGACCAGAGGATGCCCCTCCTTCTCCTCCAACTTGGACATTCACCTTAAGGTGGCCTGCACGTGTCCTTTGCATCTAGCAGATTACAGAATTTCAGATCAAAATAGAATAATCCTCACCACAGATGCCAACTTCCTTTCCCAATAAAACTCCACAAACTTTAGGATTTGAAATCTTCTTTCTGAATACATTATAAAGTGTACTTTAAACAACCAAGACATTATTCTTAATGAGAAAGCCTAGAGATATGGATTGCTACTTTACAAGTAGTGCAATAAAAAGATGCCCTGGCACAATTCCTATGTAACACAATTTGAGAGGTCCTTGCCTTATCAATATGGGATGGACAAGAAAAAAGATGGCTAAAAAGCCCACGGAATAAAGAAAAAGAGGAAAAAAGATCAGGGTGTGCTGATTGTTATCTATGAAGTTTGAGGAATGTAACTACAAAGTCCTGGGATTTTAGAAAAATCCACATAACAGAGCACATCCTAATATGACAGAAATAAGTACCATGGCTAGAACATGCAAAATAAGAGGGGAAAAAAAGACATCTTGTTGAAGAGGTACTGGAGTCTTAATAATCTTTGTTTTAAACAAAATTGTCAAATTCTAACAGAAGAAATGAAGAAAAGCATGAACGAATTTCCTGTAGACAATCTACTTGTGACTATGTAAAAGAAGCCTCTAAGTTAAATAAGTAGGTTTAAGGTAATATCATTTAAATTGCAATAGGATACTTTAGGGAATGTGCTAAAATTTAAGTCATTTAAGAAAAAAAAAGGACAGGAATTGCAAGTGTTTCTATGCTTTAAATATTTTGTAATAAAACATTTTATGTTAAATTTAAATTAAAAGTAAAAAATGGAGGCAATTATATAAAAAACTACTTGTTAGGAAGGGCTTGCAATAATAGAGAGGCTTCCAAACATCCTAACGCATATTATAAAGAGGACTTCATTAAAATTGTATGGTACTGGACTAAAATATTTCAAATTTATCAGAGCAATGGAATAGAGTCCAAATTAGCTTCAAACTCAAAACTCACTATTTAAACAATAGTATTGAGAGATGAGATAGAGAAAAATACATGGTATTAAAACACATGGGAAGATGGTGGAGTAGGAAGCTCCAGGAATTAGTCCGTCCACCAGAACAAATATTAAACAGGCAGGAACTGTCTGAAACAACTATTTTGAAACTCTGGAGTCCAGTGGAACACCATACAGCTCCAGGGAGAAAGAAGCTGGTAAATTAGGGTAAACAGCAAATTGGTCTCTCAGCACGGTGGTTGCCGATGCCCATCCCCCACTCCCACAGCAGAGAGCAGCAGGGTCCAGCCCCTGGTGTAGCTGGCTGGTACCAGAGAGGGACATAAAATTCCAGTTCCCCAAGACCTGGTGGGGGCAGGGGGTGCCTGGTCCCATTGCTGATCATTGCTTTTGATGAGCTATTTTGGATCTGTGGGGTCCGGCGCTGACGGTGGCCATTGTTCCAGCCCTCCTTGGACAAAGGCAGTGGAGGAGACGTAATGAAGGTTTGCTTCCTCGGAGCTACAGAGGACGGATGGAGGGCTGCACTGGCTGGGCAGGGGCCGAGGTAAGAAAGCACAGCTTTGGGGAACCATGGAAGGAGCTCCTGTGCCCTTCCTGGCCCCACCCCCACCCCCTTCCCAGGGCAGTTTGGAGATGGCTGGTGTCCTCTTTTGGGTCCCTGGCTTTGTTCCAGCTGGGAAAGGCTGACCTGGGAAACTCCTCTCCCATTGGCCTCCCCTCCCTGCCTTACCCGGAATTTGTGCTCAAGGCAAAAGCAGCTTGAGACAAGGACAGCAGTGTAATAAACAATTGAGGCAGAGGGCCTGGGGCAAAGGCTTACCTGCCTTAAGACCTCCAGTGGAACACCTGGATGAGGGAGAAGGTCTGTTTCCTGGGATGCACATGGGGCATTCAAACTCCTGTAAAGAGAGGAACTCCTAAGGCCACTAGCAAGCACAAGCCCAG
>JAQZBX010034743.1:0-24866 GCA_029593785.1 Cabassous unicinctus | reverse complement strand
AGAAATGAAGTCGTAAAGCATATGGCAACATGGATGAATCTGGAGGACATTATGCTGAGTGAAGCAAGCCAGACACAAAAGGACAAATACTGTATGAATGCGTTACTATGAACTAAATATATTGTGTAACATATTGTTTGATCCACAAAAAAAAAAAAAAAAATTTTATATGTATCCATTACATTTAATGGAGAAATGTATATATTTATTTATCTGTGTTTACCTTTTAGTTTTTAATTGTTTATATTTTCAATTATTAAATGTAAAAATAAAGTTAAGAGAAAAAAAAATGTCACTGCTGATACTTCTGGCAGAAAGGGAAAAAAAAAAGTTGAGCTAATAAAATATATCATTAAAATTAGTTTCACCTTTGTTTCTTTTCTTACTTTTTTTTAATATGGCTACTAGAAACATCTGTGGTTCGTATTATAAGGACAGCATTGATTTAAAATGTCAAAAAATATTTTAAATGATGTGTATTATATATACAGAACATAAAAAATACTAATAAATATATTTATAAGACCCTTGACAGAAAATTTCTATAAAGATAGGTATAATTTTATAATAATAGTACAAAAGAGATGCCATTTCTTGAGTTCCAACTTTATGACAGGGATAGTGCAGATTATCTGAAATCCTCCCAAAAATGCCACCTTGGATGAGGGAGACTGAGTAACAGCCCAGGATCACCTAGCGAGGAAGTCCTGGATCCAGGCTCTGCGTGCAAGTCCGCCTGAGTCCAAGGCCAGTGATCTGTAGTATTCAAGTAAAGAAACTGGGAGAGACCCTGTTTGGAAGTGACCATCTCTCATGAAGTTGGTCATTATCCAGCTTGGGCAGAGACTCTCCAAGCCATACACTTGTCATCGAGGGAATGCCCTCCTTTGTTTTGGACACAGTGGAGGCAACAGATCTGAAAACCAGCACACCTACCCAACCAGTTCAAGGTGCCCAGTGCTCGTCCTTCCGAGAAAGGATCTGCAGGGGTGAGAAGCCGTTCGAGGGGCTGTACAGCCAAGTGTACCATGGGCAGCCAAGACAAGGTGCTGGGGAGGGGCATCAGCTGCCTTCTTAGAGGCGCTCCTCTGCTAAAGGACACCTCCTTAGCCTGCGAAGCTGCTGGCTCTGGTGCACTCTTATAAAGTGCGTCAGCAACCACAGAGCCCATGGATTGGAAAGGCCTGGAATACCTGAGCAGGAAGCAGCTTGCCGCGTCCGAGAGAGGCGCGGGCAAGCCATGAAGCTCAGACAGACTGCCAAAGGAGCCTTCTAGAACCCAAAATATCTTCTGCCACCAAGCTTTGGAAAAATTAGGCATGCAAAGCACTGGCACTCCTTCGTCCATCTTCCCCCCACCACCCTCCTAGCCGAATAGCTGGGTGGAAGTACACAGACATTGGCTCGGCATGACCACAAGTACCCACAAAAAGCCATTTTCCTTCCTGCAGCAGTTGGAAAAGTGAAAGGGAAGGGTGGGGGTGAAGGGGGTGGGAGAGGGAGGGAGGAAAACTGGCCAGAAACAGAACACACAGAAGGCAACAGTGACAGTTGTTCGCGAACCCAGGAATTTTTGAATGGTTCAGAACGGGACACTTTGTCACCTTTGATTTAATTAGAAGACTGTTTTCAGGATGCTGAAGGTCTAGGCTCGTAATCAAGCACTTACGTAATCCTCCTCATTGAGCCCTTGTTTCTCAACAGAACTTTTCACCTCCATGGAAAACTTCTCAAACTCAGGTTTCACTGTTCTCAGTAGAGTGACTGTTTGGAGGGATGAGTACGCCTGCTTCGCTTCAAAGTCATGTTTGTCTCCTCTCTTCCACGAGCCATCTCCTACGGGAGAAATGAAAATATTTATAATTCCAAGCCAGTCAACATAAAGAGACCATTCTCCCTTTACAACTGTGATGTGTCCCTAACATGCTACTTTTGGCAGCTGGGGCAAGAGCATTGTCATAGCATTGCACCTGGGTATAATCTGTCAACTTAGAGCTTGTTAAAGGAGGAGAAGGCCCTTTGCACGTATGTTCCTTTGACGTGTGAGAGAGAAAGAGAAGCACCGTTGAGGTAACTGCCTTCTAATAACCACGTAACTGCAAAGTTTAGCCCCCCAGAACTGCAGCACTACAAGAGCAAGAGGCAAGTTTTTACCTTTTGCCATTCACACTTAGATTTTAATACCTACAATCAACTGTGGATGTGATCAAGTTGTTACTGTGATATAAATCTGGTATTATGTAGCTGTGGCATGGGAGGCTACAGCTGCATACTACAACCGTACTCTTGTTAGAAAAAAATGTTTTGGATTATTGACATTTTTTAAATCTCTTCAAGGTGAAAAGCAGCTTAAGTGAACTTGAGGATTTGCATCTCTCTAGTGCTGGCAACATCATAAAAATTATTCATTAGACAATATACATGAGTACAGCAATAGTGATGAAATAAAAATTGCTGATATTTATTGAGCACATACTATATAATAATAATAAAAGCCAGTATTTCTTGGCCACTTTATATGTATGAATGCAGAATTGTCACAAGACCCTGTGATGTGGGTACTATTACCCTCTCGATTTTACAGATGAGGACACCCACGGCTTCATAACTCTCCCTTTCACAAAAGCAAAGGTAAATTACACAGATAAGAATGATTACCCCGGGAAGCGGATGTGGCTCAAGCAATTGGGCTCCCATCTACCATATAGGAGGTCCAGGGTTTGATTCCTGGGACCTCCTGGTGAAGGCAAGCTGGCCCACACAGAGAGTTGGCGCAGCAAGATGACGCAACAGAAAGAGACACAGAGGAGAGACAAGAAGAGATGCAGCAGACCAAGGAGCTAAGGTGGCGCAAGAGATTGAGCACCTCTCGCCCACTCCAGAAGGTCCCAGGATCGGTTCCCAGTGCTGCCTAAAGAGAAGACAAGCAGACACAGGAGAACACACGGCAAAATGGACAGAGAGAGCAGACAATGATGGGGGGTGGGGAGAGAAATAAATAAATAATAAAATCTTAAAAAAAAAAAAAAAAAAGAATGATTACCCCTTCCTCTATCACATTGTTTTTGAGAAAACATGTGGCCTGCTGGACCCAAAGAGGAAAGGTGGACCTCTAACTTTTCACATCCACACCACAGAAAAGCTGTTTTTTTTCTATAATTTATCATTATGATTCCTGGCTATCTCTGGAAATACAACCAGAAATTCAATCTGCCAGAATCCAACAACAAGCTCATTTGTTCTCCCCGAGCCTCAGTACAGGACAGGACCTTCGACCCCAAAGGCTGAGCCACGAGGACGTCCCAGAGCGTGCAGCCTAAGCCACGCAGTACCCACTCTGCTCTTGCCGAAAATGTTATATACAGGTCTAGGGACTTTGGAATTTCTATCACAACTTGAATCAGACAGACGTGGATTAACCACACACGATGCACAAGGTTCTGTCAGAGCCACAGTGAGCGTCATCAACGTCTTCAACAGTCGTGACCAGTTTGAAGAGAGGGTTTTGAGACCGATCCACAAACAAATGAAGTTATTACAGGGTAGGATTAACAACTTGCCACAGGAGTACAAAGAACCTGTGCAGCACGTAGAGAAAGCAGCAATGCGCTCCCACGGCGAGAGGCTTCACGTGAGGAGGCGCCACTGGCTGGCCCTAACTGTGTGGCGAGGATTTTAACGGGAGGAGAGGGGGTGAAAGGCATGCCTGGCAGAGCCCACAGTACCGGCAAAGATGCAGAAGTCTATGACATCCAGTGGGCAGCTGCAACACGAGAAAAGGCAGAGGCAAAGAACGTGTTTGCGGAGGCATCCGTGTAGTCATAATCCTAATTATAGCAACCATCTATTCACTGCTTACTATGTCAGGGAGCTGTTACAAGATCAAATAAGACAAAGCTGAGGACAGAATTCATTAAGGACCACATCCGTTCTGCAATGAGCATGAGATTAAATTTCAGGTGACCAAACAAAACTTGACAACGACGTCCTTCCCCTCCCCCACGAAGCCTCCCAGGCACTGAGGAGGCCCCGGCGTCAGCGATAACTTCGCCTAAGCACAGAAAGCGAGGGGGCAGGCAGCATGGGGATGGGCCAGGGAAACTAGCGGGATGCTCCAAGGCCAAGACACACAGACACCTTTGTTAAGGGGCCAAACCCATTTGCCAGGAAGACTCCAAATTCTAAGAACATCCAGAACATCTTCATCCCATGGAGGATGTTAAATGGGTCCCAGGGAGGAACCCATTTAATATAGGCACACAATAAACATTTATTGACCCATTTTAATTTCACTTGAGATGTCAAGACTCAGCAGAGGCAATGTTTCAAAGGCAAAGAGGGTCGGTGTATCTCGGCTCTGGGAAAGAGTTCTCTCCAGGAGCTTAAGAGGAAAACAACTTAGCACCACAGGCTATTATACCGTGCAACCGGAAAGCACATCTAGAACTAGAAACAGCAACTATCTCAGTGACTAAACTGGGGAAAAAAAAACAAAACAATTTTTTTAAAAGGAGTGAAGTCTAGTACAACCAATCTGTCTATCACAGTCTAAAAGACCTTAGAGTTCCAAAACTCCACTGGAAAAAGAGTGGAAATGACAGTGCTTAATAAACTCAAGCCAAGCCTAATAGGGATCTACTCACAACCATAACTGTTACCATGACTCCCTGCTTCTGTGGGTGTTTCTTCTTCATAATGTTTCAGTAACATGTCCCATCTCAGGTGCTGAACACTAGGAAAGCAGAGATCAGTGTGGCAAGACACCCCATTAGTGGGGACAAATTTAATTCAGTAGACAACTGGGTGCCTCTGAAGATTTATGAGCAGAACAGAAGAGTGACATGATCGGAATCCTGCCTTGGGAAATATTAGTGGATTAGAGTGGGGAGACACTCAAGGTTCACAGCCCACAGTAATCCAGGCAAGAGGTTATAAAAGGTTACAGGTGGGAAGCTACATACCAAAAAATTAAAAATGGTTCTCTAGGTGGTTAGAAGTATGGGTGATATTTCTTTTCTTTTTCTTTATATATTTTTCTGAAACTAAAAAAAATTCAGTAATAGCTATTTACTATTTGTATAATCAGAAAAAGGAGTGAAGCCCTTGAGAATGACGTAGAGGACTGTGCAAGTGGAATCCCAAGGCTGCAGCAGTCAGTGAGTGAGGGACAGCCGAGCAGGAGGTTCGTCACCAATGATGCCAGAGAGGAAAGGGAAAGTGCTTGTCAAGAACTAGCAGAGCCAGGTGGGGGAGAAGGGCATTAGGTGGTCATGAGAAGCCGTGATGGTTTCTGTTGGGGTCGTGGTAACTCCAAAGCGATTACAGAATGCCCAGATGACAACATCCTGCTGGCAGTTAGAAAGAATCCAATGAAGCAGAAAGAAGAGTGAGCGCTACAGAAAGTGTCCAGAGTCAATTCCATACAGCTCAGCGTGAGAACCCAGGGCTGGGCTGCTCTGGAGAAGAGGGTGCAGAAAGAGAAGGGAGAAGGGTTGAGCCCAGAACGTTCTGGGAATGTAATTTCTGGTGAGCAAGAGGAGTAAGAAAATACAGGAAGGAGCTATCAGAGAACCCTGTCACCAGAGCTAAGAGCACAGGGTTTTCAGAAAGACGTGGATGTTAACAATATGGCATGCTCTAGAGCTGCGGCTGTCTAATCCAGTAGCCCTGCCCACCTGTGTGACTAACTTAAATTTAAATTCATTAAAATTAATAGAGATTTAAAAGTCAATTCCTCAGTCACACTTGCCACATTTCAAGTGCTTAATAGCCACATGTGGCTAATGGCTCCCACGCTGGGGAGCGCAGAAGAGAACACAGCCATCATTCAGGAAAGTCCATTGGATGGCGCTGCTTTAGAGCAATGGAGGCATGGTCTGAGGTAAGGCTGATGGATTTGGTAACAGCTATTGGTGAGCTTCAGGAAAGCCCTTTCGGAGGAGTGGTGGGTACAAATGTCACATTCTTACAATCATCCTGAACAAGGGATAAAGAAGTGGAGAAAGAGTCTGCTAGTGAAAGGTAGTGTACAGAGGTGATACTTGGCGGTTGTTTTAGGAATAAGAGAAAGCAGATTTACTTTGCTTAGTTTTGTTTTAAGCATCATGGAGACCCAAGCTTGCATTTAGAGTAAGAATATTTATGAAAGAGGAAATAACCTGCTCGGTACCAAGGCCTGTGCTCAGCAATCCTGTGGCTGGGGAGCTGGCGCCAGCAAGGGGTGCCCACCTTGAGGTAACCGTGTCGTCCTGCAGCTCCCAGCACTTACTGAGCAACTGAGGACCCAGCAGAGTAGACTTCTGATAAATTTGGCCTGAAAGAGTAACTGAGTCATCACAGATCCGCCCAAGAGCTGAATGCCTGACGTTCAATTGGACTGGCTGTATGACACTGTGGCTTTTGACCTCTGGTGGCCATTTAAGGGAGAGAAAAGCATTGGCCTCCTTGCTTCACCCACCCTCTCCAAATAACCGGTGTACCCGCTTGCCACAGGCTGGGCTAGTCAAGTTACACCCATCAGTGATGGTGTATGCCCTTGGGCACAGCTCTCTACAGCTGCTTTGCCTCTAGCATTTCATTCTTTAATCCTCATGTCAACCCTATAAGGAAGACTGAAGTGCAATCCCATCTTTTAGATGAGAAGACTGAGGTTCAAGGAAATTAACATGCCCCAAGCTACTTGGAGAATATATGATAGAAGCAGGATTCAAACAGAGGCCGGACCACAAAGGCTAGTGCCCTACCTTCCTTACGTTCATTTCATCACTCCCAGCTCTTTAAACCTGCACGCACAGTGAGACAAAAAGATGTAAAAAACAAAAGAGGAGAAGAGAGGAGAAGGGAAAGGGCTTCAACACTGTTTAACAACCATTACAGTTGAGGACTTATGTGAGAGAAAAAAATCCCTGCGTTTATTTAAATCACTATAGCGGGGGTTCTGGTTATTTGTTATGTAGATGAATTTCTAATGGATATGGGTCTTTAGAATGTATTTGGTAACAGAACATCTGGCCCTAAAATTATCTATAAAACTACCATCACACACAAGAAAAGAAAATGAACAAACAATTTATAATTTTGATGTATTATGTGCAATGGTCAAAGTCAAATAAGAGTAATAATAAATATTGCTAACATTTACTGTGTTCCAGGAAGTTTGCTGTGTATTTTACATACATCATCTCATTTATTACTCAGCCATAATGTAAGTACTATTTCTATCTTAGAAAATAACTAAGGCTTGCAGGGATGGGCAGGGTTAGTTACTTTTCCTAGGGAACACAACTAGCCCATGACACAGCCTCTTGAGCAGACTGACACCAAAGCACAAAGCCTGAGCAAGCATGCTGTAAAAAAGTGAAAGAGAAGCAAATATAATCACAACCATCACAGATACTTTGTAAGTTGCAGAAAAACACTCTGGACCTCTAGGCAGTTTAATTTAATATCAACAAGACTTATTATGCACTGAGAAGGACACAGCATCGCTTTTGTAGTATTCTCGCCAAAAACGCATAATCTCAAGCTAATCATGATCAAACACCAGATAAAGCCAAACAGAGTGACATTTTACAAAATAACAGGCCAGCACTCATCAAAAGTGCCCAGGTCATAATAGAAAAGGAAAGGGAAGTGGATGTGGCTCAAGCAGTTGGGCACTTGCCTACCACATTGGAGGTCCTGGGTTCAGTTCCTGGTGTCTCCTAAAGAAGACGAGCAAGACAGCAAACTGACGTGGTGGGCTGACACAGTGAGCTGATGCCACAAGATGATGCAACAAGATGACAGAATGAGGATACACAAGGAGGAAGCACAATGAGAGCTATAACAAGCAGGGAGCAGTGGTGGCTCAAGCGATTGGGCACCTCCCTCCCACATGGGCATTCCCGGGTTCAGTTCCTGATGCCTCCTAAAAAAAATAAGATGAGCACACAGTGAACAGACACAGAGAGCAGACAGGGAGCTCAAACAACGAGGTGCGGGAGAGAAATAAATGAAGTAAATCTTAAAAAAAAAAGACAAGGAAAGATTGAGGAACTATTCCAGGTTAGAGGAGATGAAGGTGACATAGCAACTAAAAGTAATGTGGGATCTTGGGTAAGATCCTGGAACAGAAAAAAAACAGTAAGAGGAAAAGTGGTAACACTCAAATAAGGGCTGTAGTTTAATTAGTAGAATTGTACTAATGTTAATTTTCTTATTTTGACCATTGTCCTAAGTCATTTATACTGGGTATACATGAACTTTCCATATTATTTTTGTGAGTTTTCTGTAAGCCTAAAAATATTTCAAATTAAAAAGTTAGGGATAACGGATTTGGCTCAAGTGATTGGGCTCCCATCTACCATATAGGAGGTCCAGAGTTCGATTCCCAGGGCCTCCTGGTGAAAGGCAAGATGGCCCACGCAGCAAGATGGCCCACGTGGTGAGCTGGCCTGAGCGGAGAGCTGGCCTACACAGAGTGCTGGCCCACGCAGGAGTGCTGGCCAGTACAGGAGTGCTGGCCCGAGTGGACAGCTGATGCAGCAAGATGATGCAACAAAAAGAGACACAGAGGAGAGACAATAAGAGATGCAGCAGACCAGGGAGCTGAGGTGGCACAAGAGATTGAGTGCCTCTCTCCCACTCTGGAAGGTCCCAGGATCGGTTCCCGGTGCTGCCTAAAGAGAAGACAAGCAAACACAGAAGAACGCACAGAGAGCAGAGAGCGAGTGCAAAACAACTGGAGGGAGGGGCGGGGAGATAAATAAATAAATCTTAAAAAAAATAGTTGCCCAAAAATTACCTCTAAAAAGAAGTTAGGTCTAGATACAGAGTTGAAATGCTTCTATCTTTCAAGGAATATTCCTATGGTATATAAACTGTTCTAGAGCATAGACAACAATGGAAATTGTCCTGCTTATTTTATAAAACTAGTATAAACCTCAAGGCAAGAAAACTACTGTTCAATCTAAATCATGAATATAATTTCAAAACCCTTAAGTAAAATACTAGAAACTTAAATTTAGCATTACACCTTAAAAAAAAAAAAAATGCCATGACAAAGGAAGCTTAATTCCAAGAATGCTTGGATGGTTCAATATTAGGAATTTTTTTAAAAGAATAGGTCAAATGCATTTGATAATATTCAACACCCATTTCTGCTGTTTAAAAACATGCTTAATAAACTAGGAAATAAAAGGATACATTAACATCTACTCCAAGAAAATAAATCAGAAATTAAGGTATCACT
This sequence comes from Cabassous unicinctus, assembly GCA_029593785.1. Taxonomy (NCBI): domain Eukaryota; kingdom Metazoa; phylum Chordata; class Mammalia; order Cingulata; family Chlamyphoridae; genus Cabassous; species Cabassous unicinctus. The sequence continues at coordinate 15,634 of JAQZBX010034743.1, read as the reverse complement.
GCTTTTATTTAATATTATTCTGGAGGCGCTTACCAATGCACTAAGAAAAATAAATTAGACGTTCAATGATCAAAAAGGAGGAAAACGGTTATTGTTATTTGAAAATGATATAAAATCTGTTAGAAAAGAAGATTTAACATGGAATGGTAGCAAAATAAATAAAAACAGTTTTTCTATATAAAAACTCTATTTATAAAATGTCACGGGAAGAGATTGTGATCATAATAAAACAAAAAAATATATAAAATACTTAACAATGAACTCAACAAGAGTGATCATGATGCAACTGAAAAAAAATGGAAAACTTTGCTTAAAGACAAAAAGAAATTGAAATAAATAAAATAATTAGAATGTTAAACAATGCAAGGCTACCAAGGATTTAAAAAAACAATCTCATACGTTGTTGCAGAAATGTAAATTGGTACAACCACTTTCAAAGGCAACTTGGCAATATTTATCAAAACTTTAAATGCACATAACTATTGACCCAGAAATTCTTCTAGAAATTTATCATATAGATTATATATACACATATGTATAAATATGTGTACATGCACACACACACAGGGCTACTCAATACAGCATTGTCCTTAGTAGCAAAAAGCTAAGAACAACATAAATATCAAAAAACAAGGGACTGATTGAGGTGGCACATCAGCTTTATAAAATACTGTGCAGCCACTGAGATCAAGTAGTAAAAGAACATATAAAGGCAAAAAAAATAGTCATAATATAACTGGTAAAGATCAGGCTATATAGCTAAACAGTATGTTCATTTTATTTTATTGAAAAAATATTTTTGTTAAATATACATATTTTTTAAAACAGACAAGATGTACATCCTTCAAAAAAATTACCAATGTATTCTTATCTGGGTGACACAATTGTAATTTCTTTTCATCCCCAAGCTTTTTCCATGTTTTCTGTATTTTCTGCAATACTCACGCACTGAAATTTGTGGGGAGATAAAAGCTTTATCAATTGTGGTTGAAAGGAAGTCCAGGCCTCACATATGTATCACACGTGTCCATTTATAATGTGCATTCACATGCACTGCCTCTAAATTATGCATTTGCCTTTGCCAACTTGCAAAGTGGAATAAATGTTTTTCATTTTTCACCAGTCTCTACCACTATCTCAATGAACTCAATACTGCAGCCAATAACGTAATTACATTCCCCTCGGGTCAAGAAGTGAAACCACTATTCTGAGTAAAAGGGGTGGGGAGAAGATGAAGATCGTGGCAGGAAGAGGAACAAAATAAGGTGTTTATCCTACCAGCCTCACATCTCCTATTTTTTCTACCCCAGGAAGCAGTGGCTACTTCCCTGTCATCAATTTTTCTTTATCCCCATGAGAAGTGAGTGTTATTATCTGCATATTGATTAAGTGAGCCAGGATGTCAAGGCAGGAAAGCCGGGTGAATGCTTTAAAGTTTAGATCCTAACTATATCCTGTCGGCGAGAACTGGGAAGTGGAGCTCAGTATAGACATGACATTTGTGATATGCAGACTTTACAGTCCCCTGGGAACGGCTCAGCTTCAAGCAGTCAACAGAGAATCTTTGAGGAACTGTTCCATAGCCCTGTAGTGTCTACTTCAGAGACAGCCCTCACCACATTTGGGGGTAAATGTTCTTTTTATCTGGAGGACCTTCTTAAACACCCTCCATCACCCGAGAACATCCCCACATCCATATGAAAGAATTAAATGCTTTAAATCCTCCATATCGGTGGCCCCCAAACTTGCATATAGAGAGGCTTAAGGACAGTCATCTGTATAGAAGCTGGGCCAGGAGTAGTGGCTTTCAAATTTTCTTACTTCAAATGACAGTAAATTTATTGTACTTTGCAATCCATTAAACAAATATATACTCATGCATAACTATATATTTGCAAACACACAATTCTATTAATAAAATAAAAGTTACATGAAACTACACAGGCTAAGTACGGCACACATTGACAGCTTCTACTGTATTATGTTATGTCCTAGTCTATTCCAATCAATTAAAAGGAAAAAAAAAAAATGCTGCCCAAATCTCACTAAACTTATTCCAACAGTCCACTGTGGTGGCAACCTGCAGGTGAAAAAGCACGGGGCCAGGACTCCTTTTGACCTAGACTTACGATTATTTGGAGAGCTGGAGGGGGCTGGGCTTAGCCCTTGCCATCACTATACATGCTCTCTTTTTACCCTCAGTGACGTCTCAGAGGAGGAAAGTTCGAGAAGGAATGAGAAATCGTGCGAGTGTCCAGAGTCACAAATCTCTGAAATCATATTACAGAAACCAAATCTATTTTCGTAACTCAAGTCAGTGGATCTTTTCTCCCAACCCCTCTTGACACCTCAGCCCTGGAGGGGCGACTGGAACGCGAGTTACCGTAGGAAGAGCTGTTGAAGAGCTCGATGTTGAAGAAGGCGTAGTCCCCGCTGGTCATGCCGTGCCTGTGCGCCGCCAACATGATGCTCCGGATGGTGTCGCTGCTCGCACACAGGATCACGACTGGCGGAGGAAGAACAAACAGCGCGTGAAACGCCGCTGCGCACAGGGCGGAGGGGTGCTGAAGCCCCCGGGGGCGCGGGCTGGGGGGCAGGTCTGCCAAGGAGCAGGTATGTGTACAGCCCCAAGATGTCGTCCCATAAATTACTTATGAATTACAAAGAGAAGAGTCCCTTTACGGTGGAGACCATCACACCCGAGTGATGGAAGCCACGTCACCTACGATGGGGCCGCAGGAGCCGGAGAACCAGAAACGCCCACGCGGTAACTGCGAAGCAAAGCAAGCCCAAACTAGCGGCCAGTCTGGACAATAATTGGCCTATACTTCTTAAAAATGTGCATTTCCTGGAAACCGAAACAAGCTGAGGAAACGTTCCAGAAAAGAGAATAACGCAATACGGATCCCGGGTTGGATCCTGGACCTTAATAAAAAGTTTAACTATAAAGGTATTATTGCGACAACAGGCAAACTTTGAATAAAGTCTAAATCAGAGAAAAAGCAATTGCATTTGTGTTAAAGTTCTTGTTTTTCATAATTACACTGAGGTTATGTAAGTAAATGGGGGTAAAGAAGGATGATGGCTGCAGCTTTCAGATAGTTTAGAAAATGATAGCAACGTTTGTGTGTGTATATGTGCATACATAGAGAGGGGGAGGCAAGAGGAGAGAGCGCTTGAGAGTGACAAAGGAAATGAGGCCAAATGTTAATTGGTGAAAATCTGGCTGAAGGCTATATGGGGGTTCTTTGTACTTTCTTACATCTTTTCCAAAAGTTTAAAATTACTTCCAAATATCCTTTATACTGTCTGAATTTTGAAACACTATTCTCAGGCTATCTCAACATACTTAGGAAATAGTTGCTATTCTAGGTCCCTCCCCTACGTTGTGTCCGTTTTATCCACACTGTTGGATTTGGGAGGCTTTAAGCAGAACCAGAATATCATTGCCTATAAAGAGCTATTCGGGGTTGGAGTGAAGCGGGGATTCGGCCAACATTCAGCTAATTTGATCCGTGTTGATGGCCAAACCAATAACGTGCACACCTCTGTCCTGCTCAACCGACCGGATCCTGTTTTGCCTCACACACAGTGCAAAGGAGAGACTCGGCGAGGCCTGGGTGCTGTAGCGGCGTTATCACCATCCTCGCCAGCCCTCCAAGATGTGTATGTTCTTTGTAAAAGCACGGGTGCTGAAAGACGTAAAACAAACTTCAGGCTGTGCCAAGGCTGCCTTGGCAACCTGCGTGGATGACTAGGCTCTGGCTGATGTTTAGTTTACTGCACACTTTAATTCAGAGTGTTAGATCAGGACTTTGACATTTCTTACTACAAAAGGACTCGGTGTGCAGGGTAAAAGCTCTGGAGAGTAAGAGATACAGTTACATATTGGAGTTCAGTACTCAAATTCCAAGATGCCTCCGTAAGGAAGCTTTAGAACAAACACCTAATTACTGGTTATTACCTAGACCCTTGCTTTAGCTCTGATTCTATTCTAGCCGCTTAAAAGAAAAAGAGCGAAAGTATCCCACAAAGTGGTCAACATAGAGAAGCCAAGGGGCTGAGGCTGGAGAAATTCAGCGTGGATTCCGAAAGTGGGGCCTCCAGGACGTTCCAGCCCACTCCTCCCAGCAGCCCTCATCACTTTTTGATCAGTTGATTGCAATCCAGGATCTGGCTCTCAACTCACAAAGAACCTGATTCCCAGCACAGAGAGAGTACAGTCATTGCTTGGGGGCAGAGTCCCGTTCACTCAGCTCAGGTATTTTCAGATAAACTGAAATGCAGTAGATGTAATAGGACCAGGATGGTCATGACCACGTTTGTGTCCACATGATCTGTGCCTGGGCATGCTAAATGGGCAACCAAATTATTAGTAATAGGGTGCTAGTGAGGATGAAATCAGAATCAGGGAGGTAGTGGGAGGATGCAGGCACCCAAAGGCCTCAGGCCTCGTAACCCTAAGCACCCAGGTAGGAGACATACCTGGTCCAGCAGCAAGCAGGCTGCATGCTCAGGTGGGAGCATGAGCTTCTCTAAGTCCTGGATGGACTCTGCCCAACACTGGCCTCTGTGGTACTTTTTATTATTCTTGAATTCCTGGTCAATCTCCTTCTCTCTATCCCCATCTCACCATCATGAACCTCGTCTGGCACATACTATTTTTATTTTTTTATTTTTTTAAAGGAGGGGAGAACAGGAACGCAGTCCCTCACTGCCACTAATTATGCAGTCGAGTTTCCCACATTCGGGGAAATCACAGGGGTCAGCATATCTGGAGTGCAATGGATAAGCCTCACCCCAGGAAAACCATGAATGATCATGGTATCTCCACTGCCAGATAAGTAAACACATTCTTTTCTTTAGACATTAGTATCTGTTTAGATTGAGAGACCCGGGGTGACATTTGTCTCTCCGAGCAGACTTGGCTTATTTCAGAGCTCAACCATTTGCGCTGACCATGTGGTTTAACTCTCAGAAGGAAACCCTACTTTCCAAGTTCATGAGCAGGAAGTCAGAACAAGCACTTAAAGATGCTAGCAAAGCAGTCAGAGTGCAGCACCCGTCTGAGTTATGTTCCTTGGGCTCATATGGTTGTCTCATTCAGGCCTAATTCAACAGCAGCTTGCCTTTATAAATCTACTAAAAGGTTTAAAGTCGTTTTCATCAAAACAGCTTTCCCTTCCTCCTCATGTTTCATCAGTTTGCATAACAACTAATTAAATTCCATACTATGATACTGAGCACAACTGGCACAAACACAGTCAGGAACAACTCTTGGAAAACACACAGAGAAGTGTGAGAATTGTACAGACAGGTCAGACGCACACTAGCTGCAGGTACCCACCACCATAAGGTTTAGAGAGGAAAAGAGAGGATCAGCTTATCCTGCACGCTGCTAAGTGGAGGCCCATTGAGATCATTTCTGTTGTACTTTAGTATATTTGAATATATAAATATAATTTTTTTAATCAAATGGTTAAACTCCTAATAGAGGAGATGACATGATTCTAAGTTTCCGGATACACTTTTCTTCATTCTACTCTAGATTCTCTGCCTTGGCAAAGAACCTGTGATGTTCTGTGCCATAATCCACCATCCAATTCCCACATCTTCTTCTATAAATGGTTTCTCACTATTCCAAGACATTTTCGGCATCACCCCAAGAACTGCAGAGAGAAGTGCAAAAGGGGTGGCTATAGAAATCAATCCAGGGAAGCAACAATATTCCAAGCCGTATATCTGAGTTAGAGGGGATATCCTTTCGCTAGTCTCTGGTTTCCATGTGGAGCAACTTCTAATAGGGTAACATTCCTCAACTCTCAAGGTGCCCTAATTTATTCTTTCTCGGGGGAAAAGGAGTGAATTGTTTGATTGGTAAGTCTGTAAGAAAAAAAGTGGGCAAATGGGCTGAGCTCTTTATACCTTTCTCTTGGGGATATGTCTGCAGAGAACACCCTTCCTGGACCACTTTCATCATGTGGCCAAGGGCCTGTCCAGGAGGGGAAGTCTGCTGCTGAGTAGCACTACCTGTGGTTTGGTAAATGTTGCTGACTAATTTTGGGGTGCAGTAATAACAAGCAAGCCCTTTTGGAAACAGATCTAAATCCATGCTCTCCAATAGGTTTTATCAATAAATAAAATGAAATTTTCATATTCCCCATCTGACCCCTATATCTATTTTCTGTTTAACCCTAAACTTTAGACAGGAAGGAGGGGTGTCACTGCATGGGAGCAAAGCAGTATGTGCTGTTTCCAGAAATTGAAAATATGATCACAGAAATGAAAAATGAAAACTCAACTGTAATTTTGGAAGTAAAGTCAAAGAAACATCCAAGCAAGAGGAATTAAAAAAAAAAAAAAGGTAGTAAAATAGGAGAAAGGAGATAAGAAAGGCAGAGGATTGATCCAGGAAGACTTACATGCAAATAAACCAAATTCCAGAAAGAGAATAGAGAAAATTAAGAGGATAAAATTATCAAAGAAATTTTTTCCAGAATTGAAAGACATATGTGTCCAGATTGGAGGGGCTTACTGAGTGCATAAGGCAAAATACTGGCACCAAAATATATCATAATAAAATGTTAAAACACTAGGCACAGGGGAGCAGGTGTAGTTCAGTGGTTGACTGCCTGCTTCCCATATATGTAGTCCCAGGTTCAATCCCCAGTCCCCAGCACCTCCTAAAAATGAAAAATAAAAAAAAATAAAAATAAAAAAACATTAGACACAAAGAGAAGATTTCGGGGGGGTGGGGGGAAACAATGGGTCAAAAATCCACATCATTCAAACTTCCTAAAAGCAATGCTGGAAGTTAGAAGACTTTGGAGCAATGACTTCAGATTTGGGGGGTGGAATTATTTCCAACCTAGAATTCTATAATTATGCATAGAAAAAATTGCTCAGTCATGAGGGTTTTAAAATTTAGCTCTCATCGATCCTTTCTCAGAAAGCTCCTAGAGGATGTGCTCCACCAAAACAAGGGTATAAACCAAGAAAGAAGAAGACACAGGGATCTCACATGAGACATGGCAGGAATCCCCAGAAGGATGTTGAAGAAAGAACCCAGAGTTACAGCAGTGCAGCATACCTAGAGTATATTCAAATTGGAGCAGCTCCAAGGAGGATGATTTAGTTGTAAGTATATAGGAAACTAAGCAAACAAACAAAATCAGGCATTTCTTAACCCCATGGAAAACAAGTAGGACAACAAATGAAATGTTATCATAGTAGTCTATATGACTCTGCCAGCTGTGGATGGCAATTAGAAGGTAATAACACTGATACTGCATACCGAATTAACCAAAACTTTTGACAGAATCCCAAGAGAAGGATGACTGGAAGGAAAGATTGCGTATGTAGTTAGAAGATAGAACTAAACCATCATTTCCACTGGGATAGCAAGAGATAAGAACTAAAACTAAAAAGAAAAATTAAAAGTAGCATGTTTTTCAGAGATAAATAGGTAAATAACAATAGAAACAGCTGTAAGAGTTGAAAATGGTTGCTATTGGGAAGAGAGAAATGGGGGTGTGGAGTGTAGGAGGCAGGAAACTCATTTTCCTGATAAGACCTGTGTGATTTTCTCACTTTTAAAAGTATGTACCTGTATAACTAGCATTAGTAAATATAAATTTACTAAAATCTAAAATTTTAAGAAGAGACATTCCTCTCTATTTCGACACTACATAACAATGAATTTCATTTGCAAAATAGAGATTATACCTTTATTTTTGTTATTCCCAAAGCTCTATCTACTCCAAAGGCTTTCCAAATTTTTATACTCCAGTCTAGAACATTTCTTTGCTTCCCCTGCTATATGGAAGTTATTTTGTATTTATCATGAATTCTTCACTTAAAAATTCTGCTCATCAACCACTTGGTCATTTACCCCAGACTAATTCTAAAAATAAATGACTCTTGTCTTTATTAAATACTAGGATCTCTGCAGTTGTTAGGCATGCCCAGATTAATGACATATTAACTAAAGGTATAAAACTACAGTTTTTCATACAAAAATGCTCTTGGGTAGAGTACCTCTAGTTTTGCATCTTATAAGGAGTATAAACAAAACAACTGCAGCACTTTATACTAGTTTTTATTACTTGAAAAAACTATTTTTAACTTGCAATTTTAAAAAATATCTTTTAAAATATCTTACGTGTGGGATATTGAGGGCAGTACTTGACGGTACAAGTGAATCCATTTTAAATAAAAATTATTTTTAAAAAACAATATATACCCAGGTGTGTGTATTCAGGTGACAGAATATTTTCTACATTCTTATTATTTCCCTAAGATGAAAGGATAATTAGCATCTCTTCATTTTCTTTCTACAGTCTAGCACACAGCCATGTGAAATTTTAGTCATTACTAGTAGACATTGTCAGTTTTTACCCTTTAAGAGATCAAACATTTATAAACTTGTTTTAAAGATGAACTGAGTCAAATAAAATGCTTAAAATGTTATCTCCTAAAAAGGAGGAAAGAAAAAACTCTCTACCTTAGTTTCACGATGTTTAATAAGGAATTTTCAAAGGCAAAAATATTGTGACCTTTTTACACCTGGGTAAGCAACAAATTGGGACCCCTGAATAACAGCAGCTCGAAGAGGTCTGATTCTAATCCAACCTCACTGTTTCTCAAAGGAAGACTCTCAGACTCAGAGAAGTTAAGTGACCTGCACAGGCCATACATCTGCTAAGTGGAAAGGCCAAACCAGACACGTCTCTCCTCCTCAAGGCATGGCCTCATCTGAGTAAAGATGATTAGCATCATATATAATAATAAGTACAATAAAACCTCACAATTATTTAGCACTAAGTATGTATCTGGCACTGTTTCAGTGAATTCCATGTGTTAGCTCATTTAATCCTCCCAGCATCCCCAAAGATGTGGGTGCTTCTACTACCCCCACTATAAGATGAGGAGCTTTTATAGGAGCCCAAGATCCCCCAGTCAGTGAGCGGCTGAGCCAGGACAGGCATTTTGGAAGTCAAATTCCACAGCCCACGTTCTGAACTCCTATTTAACACATTAACTGCTTGCGATGAAGTAATGGTGACTCAGTGTGTTTGCGAAAGATCCCCTGAGAGCTTTACCATGCAATTTTCTCTCCTGAGAATAAAGAATTTCTGTAATTTTAAAAAATATTTTTAATTTAAAAGAAACAGCTTAGTGGAGATGCTATTTTGTTTCAGAATTCTGGACATCTGCAAAGTCACTATTGGAAATACATGTTAGAGGTAAAATACACAGGTCAGCTGAGCAAACTTTCACCACTAAATCCAAACTTGGAAAGGAAAAAAGGGGAGCACTTGGAAACATCTGCCAGGTTTTGGAATTAAAAAATCATCATCAGCAGCAGCAGCAGCCGGCAGCCTCTGAAGCCCGAGGCTTCTGATCAGCCCCCAGCCCCACCGGGGAACTGCGGCCTTTCTGCTCCCTGGCCTCAGCACAATCGTGACGCTGAGGGACCCCGTGATGTGTCCTGCCCTCATCTGGGCTGCCAGATCCCGAATCTCAGGCCACGTGCGCGGGGTCACCGCCGGCGGTGGGGCTGTAAGGGTAGTGTCAGCACCAACGCCTTGGCAGGCCTCGGATCTCGCCCTGAGGGGATTTGGGGGTGACATGCCCCCACCCCCAACCCGCCCTTGGGGGTCTCCAACCACGACCTCCGGGTCCTAGAAAGCCAAGTGGTGAAAAAGCAGTTTCCGGGGTCCAGAGCAGCCTGAGGTCTGCAGGGGCCTACGGTGACGTGGGGACAGAGACTGGGGAGAGAAGTAGATGTGGGTTCCTCGCCCGGCCTGGCGAGTCCGCAGCCGCTGGACACAAACGCCCTTTTTCATAATCAGGAAAGCCGGCGCCCCGCCTGCTTGGCTGGCAGGGATTCGGCGCAGACAGCCTGGATTTCGGACGCTCAAAACTTGGCCACGCCATCTCCAGTATCAAAACCTCCCGCCTCTTCGCTCTAAGGGGTGCGTTCACTCCGAGTCAGAGGTGACCAAGTTGGGGAAAAGGGTGGCTGCAGCGCCACGCTAAGCGCCTCTGCCCACTCTCACCTGTTCTGGAGACCCCTGGCCTCAGGTTACGCTGCCCCGCAAGGCCAATGCCCAGGTGTGCAGCCTTTGTAAACCCGGGACGAGCCCCGCGGCTGCCTAAACCCGATTCCCCTTTGGTCTCACCCGCTTGGTACCGGGGACGCGGGTAGCCTCGCCGGGATTGCACCACTGGCATTCACGGCGCATGTAGGCACGCAAAAGGAGCAAGGCGGGATTCCCGCGCGCTGTGCACACACACCCCATGCCAGGCGCGGGGAAGGAGGGAGCTGCGCAATGTAGGGATCTCTGCCTGCATTCCCTCAGAATATACTCCACAGAAAAATGGGTCGCACAAGGAGCTTCCGCGGTTATGTACCCGCGACCACCCCTTTCTGCTCCTGATCCTTGTAGCCACAGCCTCCAACCCCAGCCTTAAGCTTTCTGTCCAGCTTGGTTACCATTAAAAACTCCCACAGACCCGAGGCGAAAACTTGGGGCGGAGGGGAAGGGGGCACGTGGAAAGGCGGCTCAGGCACACTACCCAGAAAACCTCGCTCCGGGCGCTTTCGAGACAGCGATGCCGAGCGCGCCGGGGGAAGTGAGTGTCGCCTGAGTCCAGACACAGCGAGGCATTTTTGTTGGAAACCACAGAAGCTCATTTATAAGGGGCCTGGGAGGCCACGGAGAGGACTGAGAAGGGCGATACAATGAGCCTTTAAAAGAAACCTGAGGTCTGCGGCAGGAGCAGCAGGGAAACCGACGACCCCAGCTAGCTAAGCGCCGCGCGCCGGCTGCAGCGCATCCGCGGACGCTTCCGCACTGTGAGAGGGCGCACGCCTGGACCCGGCTGAACAAGTTCTTTCGGCCTCTGCACGCTTTCACACCCTGGTTAGAGCACGGCACGGGGAGTGCGCCCATAATCGCCAGCCCGACACCCGCAAGGAGGAAACGAGTAGGAAAAAACCTAGGCGATTTGACAGCACCTGTCGGACCTGGCCCAAGAGAGTGGCGAGCTCAGATGCCCCTCCCCCAGGCCTCTATCTCCCCCGGACCCTTTACGTACTCCCCTGCACTACGGTGGGCGATCGCTTAAAGTCGGTGACAGTCAGCGAACACCGGATATGTCCCCGCGCGCGCGCGCCCTCCCCGGGACCTCAGCGCAGCAGAGAGAAGTGGGGTCCGCAGAGGAAGGAGCGAGTGTAGGGAAAACACAGAGAGCGGATAGGTTAGGACCCGGCTTGTGGCGCGCTCCTGCTCACCTCGCTCACTGGCCTGGATGTAGCGCACAATGTCGTCCAGGTCTAAGTCTTTGGTCTCATCGAAACTGTAGGCGGACGTATGCAAGCCCTCCTCTTGGAAGACCTCGTGGAGCCCCTCGAGGGTGAAGTAGCAGTTCCGCTCCAGCTTGTCGTCGCTGTAGATCAGCGCGGCGCGGCTCCACTGATGGTGGCGGAACAGGGCTAGCATCATCTCGCCCATCTTGGCGTAGGCAGGCGCAACGCGCGTGAGGTGCGAGTACTCGGTGTCCTTGTGCTGGAAGCCAGCGGCCAGTGCCCCGGCCGACAGCATGGGCAGGTCCCAGTGCGACGCAAGCCGGGCCACGGGCGCCGCCGCGTACTCGCACACCGGCCCCAGGATGAGGTCGGGCTTGGCGCCCCGCGCCGCCGCCACGCGGTCCACCAGGCTGAAGAGCGCACGGTTGCCGCAGTCCGAGTCCTCGTAGGCCACCTGGAAGCGGGTGCCTGCAGGCAGAAGCCGCCGGCCGGTCCCGTTGCCCTCCACGCTGCGCAGCGCATACTCGATGGCTGGCCGCACCCGAGCCAAGGAGAACAGGTAAGAGTCGTCCTGGGGCAGCAGCACCAGCACCTCGATCTTCTGCGGCGGCAGCGTTTCTCCCTGCCGGGGCCCGCCGCCGGGGCCCGCGCCCCCTCCGCCGCCACCACCCGTGCCGCCGGCCAGCAACCCCCAGCCAAGCAAGACGCTCGCGGAGAAACTGAGCACCAGCAGGAACGGCATCGTGCCGCGAGCCAGCGCCTGCCCTCGCCACCGACTCGCCCTCTGCCCCCCACCCACCCCTTCTCTCCCCTCTCCACTCTTCTCCTCCGAGGTCCCTGCGCCCCCTTGGGCGCCCAAAGAAAACAGAATTCCCCCTTCACTAAATCGCCAAAAGAGAGGAAGAGTCCCTCTCTGCAATGTCACAAGTTTTAAAAAAAAAAAGAAAAGAAAAAGAAAAAGTTCACCGGGTGTAGTAAACCTGTGCGCCTGCAATATATTTACATATATATACTTATATATATAGTCGCCCTCCCTTTATATATACTATTTTGCTTAGAGGTGGCTTCTTATTTGGGCGTTGCTGAGGTTGCTTTTGAAAGCGTATTTGTAAAAGAAAAAAAGTTAGACTTGTCCAAGTGCTTGTAATTGACGGTGCATCTCCCTCGCGTTTGATCTCATTGATTCGCGCCGGTTCCTGGAGCCATAGCCTGCGTTTAAATAGCGTGGCAGCGGCGGAGCGTGTTACCACACATGGCGCGCCGAGGCCGGGCTTGTGTTTCCAGCGGGGAGGAGAGTGGGGGGGAGGGGAAGGGTGGGGGCTGGGCTGGGGGAGCCTCTCATTAAAATTCTTACATCAGGGCTCCTCCCCGCACCCCTTCCCTTCCCACCGCTCCCTGTCCCTACCCCCATTTCCCCGCCACCCGCCTTTTCCTTAAAGCCGCAGCCGCCCACGTCTGCACGGCAGGGAGGCCCCACCGCGCCGGTGCGGCGATCCCCACCTCCTCCCTGCCCCGCATACCGCAGCGCTCTCTCCAGCTCCCCGCCTTCAGAAAAGAAATGGGTTTGAAAGGAAAGAATGCGCGCGCAAACACACACACATATACACACGCACAATCCCGTGCGAACACACACACACAGGACTGGGACAGAGGGTGATTCCAGAAATAGGTTATTTCCGTACAAAACATTCGTCTGTCCCGCTCACTCTCACCTCTTTCTCGCTCTGGCCACATTCTCTCCTGACGCACGGACTTGCGGCGGGCACCCTCCCATCTCGGGCCCCCGGCACAAGGTCAGCGAACAGGGCCCGAGATCCCAGCGCAGACGGTGAGATCGCGGACCCCGGGCGCTGCCGGCGCCGGGCTGCCCCCGGCTGGCCCGCGGCCCTCCTCTCCCCGCCCGCGCCGGCCCCTCCGTTCGGGCCGCGCGCTTTCGCTCCGGAGTCGCACGGGTGCGAGGGTCCCCGAGTACCAGCGCACAGAACCTCCGCCGGTGCTCTGCGAGCAGGAAAGCGAAACTTGTTGCTCCCAAAGGCGCGGCCGCGAGCGAGCGGTTCGGCTTCTGAAGGTGGCCGAAGGCGGGAAAGGCATCCCCAGGGCGTCCTCGGGGCTTTGCTAAACCAGGTAACTAAATAAAGGGACGCTCTTCCCAGGACAATCTTCCGGATGTCGCCTGGGAACCCAGGGGCGTGCGATCTGCTCCCACGCGCGCGCTCGGAAATCCAATCTCTTCGCACTCCTCGGGGGCGCGCGAGACCCTTTGCTTGCGGTTCTGGATGCTGAGAAAGGTCCTGCGTCGGAGACCCAGTCCTGCCGCTGGTCACAGCCACAGCAGCAGTGGAGACGAGGGTGGAAACGGCCGCGGAGAAGTGGTTGGCCAGAGGAGCCTCGCCGAAATCCCCCGCGCGGCGGGGCCGGTCCGAAAGGAACTTGACCCTCTGAACGTGATAACACACCGAGGTCACGTATAATGTGGTCGTGCTACGTTGGACGAAAGAATTCAGACCCTTAACTCCCGAAAAGTAAAATAAATTGAAAATGTTTTCAAATGTTCTTCCATTTGAATGAGCGTCCTTGTCCACTAATTTCCATTAGTTAGACCAACGCCCTCTGTCGGCAGAAACCTGCAACCGACTGTAACCCCGGTGCCACCGCCCCAGGCGCTGCATTTTTTAACTCCGAGGCCCTGAAGAGTTCTGGCTCCCAGTTGTGACAGTGAGAAAGCAAACTGGGGTTTCCCGAGATGTGGAAGCTTCAGACGTCAGTGTTCGCCGCGGTTGCTAGCACACACCCCCATATGGCCCTTTCTGGCACTGTAATTGTAATTATGGGTAACGCTGCATCTTCTGGTGCATTTAGATTTCAGATTATGCACTGAGATTCCTGATTGTAAATGAGAGCTTCTAATGCCTGGGAGGACTTTTATTTATTTAACAAGAGCTACTAACCTGTAGCAAAACAGCCGTCTATAAAAAAAGTTTAATTCCATAAACAGGGCAATCCATCCATATACACTGGAAATTGAGATTTAGAGCCTCACAGCAATTAAATCCTTCCTGAACTCCTTGGAGGCCAGGCGTTTTATAGACTCTTATTTTAATTTAAAAAGCAAAACAGCTAAATCCCCAATTCCAAGGGTCGTAATGGATTTCAAAACTGATGGCCAGGAGACGTGAAGGAATACGGGTTTCCTGTTTCTCCCGGTTATGCCCTGTGTCTGCGGAAGCCGGGCCAAGGGCGATATCACTCTGCACAGTGTGTGGTGTGCGCTTTTTCGGAGAGGCTGGGGTCTCAGTGGAACGGGGTGTGAATGCCTCTTGGCTCCCAGGCGCATGAGCAGGGCGAGGCGCTGGCGTTTGGGTGAGTATCGTCACTTCTCCGTGGATCGGAGCTCTCGACTTCCAGCTTGTCTCTAAGAGCAGAGGCAAGATGAGGCTGTGGAAGGGAAGGGCCCCCAAACTTAGACAGCAGAACGAGAAAAGCCCATGTTACTGCCCTCGATGCTGCCCAAAATACCCCCTGAAAATCTCCAATAAGCGTAAATTCGGATATATAAAGTTTTTACAAATGAAAATAGGCACAAAAGTATAGGCAGACCCACCAAGTGATATAAGTATATGGACTTTAATGTTATGGGTTTGTTTACTTTCCATCCAATTAGTTTTTTTCTCATGCAGCTGAAAAAAAAAATTGTAAATATGGTGACGTCCTACAGACTTAGGGCTGGAAGAGGCTTCAGGAATCAGGCGGCCTCACGTTTTTCGTTATCCAAATGAAGAACTGAAGCCAAGAGTATGAATGACACCTAAATATCTCTTCATCCCCTGAAAATATTTTTCAGTAGGACTGGACTAGATTTATTATACTGTGTAAAAGGGGGTTGGGGACAGAGCTAACTCTCATTTAAAGTAATAACATTTTTGTATCACATTTTTAACGAGGCTTAGAGGATATAGCCCACAGCAAAACCGCAAGTTAGTAACAAAGCATTTTATAATAGAATTTTTGCAGCACCTTAATCATAAAGATGAACCAAAACAATAAAGAAAGGGGCAGGGCGGTGGGGAGTAGAAAGAACTTGTCCCTTGGGCTCAATTTTTAAAAAAATATTGTTCCTTTCAATTCTGTAAAACACTGAAAGGAATTTTTTAAAAAATAGCACTTGGGAAGCAGGTGTGGCTCAGTGGATAGAGCCCCCGTTTACCACATGGGAGGCCCGGTTCGCGTCCCGGCGCCTCCTTGTGAGGGCAGGCCGGCTTCTGCTGCGCCGTGGGCTGATGCGGCAAGACCTCACGGCAAGGGGGAGCTAAGCAGACACAG
>JAQZBX010034742.1:0-24879 GCA_029593785.1 Cabassous unicinctus | reverse complement strand
CAGTTAAATAGACTTTAAGTCAAAACTGTTACAAGAGACAAAGATGATCAGTATATACTGATAAAGGAGTAAATTCAACAAGAAGATGTAGCAATCATAAATATACATGCACCTAATAGTAAAGCCCCAAAATATATGAAGGAAATACTGACAGATTTGAAGGGAGAAATTGACAGTTCTACATTAATAGTAGAAGACGTTACTACACCCCTTTCAATAAAGGGTAGACCATCTAGAGAGAAGATCAATAGCAAATAGGAGACTTGAATGAGACACCAACCCAGCAGGACCTAACAGACACATATAGACCATTTCACCCAACAGCAGAATACAGTCTTCTGAAGTGCACATGGTTCATTCTTCAGCATAGATCACACATTAGGCCACAAAACAAGTCTCAATGAAGTAAAAAATATTGAAATCATACAATGTATCTTCTCCAGCCACAAAGGAATGAAACTAGACGTTAATAACAGAGGGAGAAATGGAAAATTCACAAATGCGTGGAAATTACACAATGTACTCTTAAACATAAAATGGGTTAAAGAGGAAATCACAAGAGAAATTAGGAAATATCTTGAGGTGAATGAAAACAAAATACACTATACCAAAACGTACAGGATGCAGTAAAGGTAGTGCAGAGAGGAAAATTTATAGCTCTAAAAGCTTACATTAAAAAAACAAGAAAGATTTCAAATCAGAGACTTAACCTTAAAATTGCAAGTACTAGAAAAGGAAGCACAAATTAAACCCAAAGTGAGAAGGAAGGAAATTACAAAGATTAGAACTGAGGTAAATGAAATAGAGAATTAAAAAACAATAGAGAGAATCAACAAAACCAAAAGCTGGTTCTTTGAAAAGATGAATAAAATGTACAAACATTTGCCCAGAATGACAAATAATTAAAATCAGAAATGAAAAGGGGGACAATACTACTGACCCCAGTGAAATAAAAAGGACTATAAAAGGATATTATGAACAACTGTACACCAACAAATTAGAGAACCAAGAAAGGGACAATTTCCTAGAAACACACAAACTACCTATACTGACCTAGAAGAAATAGAAGATCTCAACAAACAATTAGTAAAGAAATCGAATCAGTAATCAAAAACCTCCCAACACAGATAAAAGTAAGTAAATAAATAAATAAATCTTTTTTTAAAAAGGCAATTGAATGATGCTCTTGCATAGTTTGTAACAAATGTTTCACAACAACTCAAAGTGTTGGTGGAGGGGTGATGTATGAGACCCTTGTATGATGTTACGTATGTTTATTTTGTAAGTTCACAGTCTTTACTATACACTTACTGTTTATGCATGTTCATGTATGAATGATATACTTCAATAAAAAATATATTTAAAATAAATAAAGGGAGTTTGCAGGTTAAAAGGAAAGGAACTTGAACAAAAGGGGGAAAAGGTAAAGACAAATGAGTTTATATGGCTAAGAGACTTCAAAATGAGTCGGGAGGTCATCCCAGAGGTAATGCTCATGCACATCTCAGCAGGATCTCATAGACTTCCAAAGTGGCTACTGCCCCAAATAGTGGGGCTCCTGAGGGCTCTGGAGACACCCAGGTCCTATGGTCAGGGCTGACAGCTCTGGAGTTTGGTGTCTTGCCAGTGGGCCCTACTTTGGAGTTTGTGCTCCTGAGAGTGAGAGTTGGCCTTAGTTACGGCTTCCCTACACATGGCTCATATGTCCCTTCTATTTGAACCTATACTTGGTGCTGGAGTTTGTAGGTGTACGTGCAAGAGACTGGAATCTGTGGGCTGTCCATGTGCCAGCTGGGCCCTGAGCCTCAGGGGAGTTGCAACACCTACTCTCCAGTTCATTGGACTCACCCAGGACAACTAACAAGGAGGTGAGGACTGACAACCACCATACCAAGGAAACAAAAGAGCCTACAACTGCAAGCAAGAGAGTCCCATCCATCGGCTGTATGGGATCAAAGCCCCCTCTCAATTAGAGGTGAAGGAGACATCACCATCCCAGAATCCTCAGGATTAGGGAATGAACTATAGACTAGAGTGGACTTACTGGTTTTCTACTATAGACACATTGTGATTCTAGCAATGGAAGAAATTACAACACTGATGTGGAACCAGTGGCCACTGGAGGCTCTGGGGGCAGGGAGGGGGAAAAACAAGTGTAATATGGGGACTTTTTCGGGACTTGGGAATCGTTCCAGATGACATTGCAATGACAGATACGAGCCATTACATATCTTCCCATAACCTGCAGAGTGTGGACTACAGTGTGAACTATGGTCCCTGCTCAGTGGCAAAGCCCCAGGATATGTTTATCAATTGCAGTGAATGTGCCACACTAACAAAGGATGCTTATGTGGGAGGGTGTGGGAGGTGTGGGGAGTGGGGCATATGGGAATCCCTATATTTTTTTGTGTAATATTTATATAATCTAAGTATCTTTACAAAAATCAAATAAAAACAGGAAAGGACAATAAACAAAGATCAAAACCAAATGAAGAAATACAGATTTCTGGTAAGGGTAATGACAGAGGTAAATTTAAATGCCAGTACTATTATATTTTTGGTTTGTAACTCCACTTTTTACTTCCTACAGGATATAAGAGGCAAATGCATTAAAATGTAATAAGAAGTCAGAGGTTTGGGGCTCAATGTCTAAACATATAATTTGTGACAAGAACCACATAAAGAGGTAGAGGAGCAGAGTTTGTGTATACTATTGAAGTTGAGTTAGTATCAAAGCAAACGAGATTGGTATAGATTTAGGATGTTAAGTTTAAGCCCCATGGTAACTACAAAGAAAATATCAGAGAACACACAAGCTCACAGAGACAGAAATTAAAGTACAGGTTGCTGGGGCAAGAGGCAGGGCCAATGTGGAGTCAATGTGAAAGGGGTGCCGGGTTTCTGTCTGGGGGGATGGGAAAGTTTAGTAATGGGAGCTGAGGGCACCACAACTGTGTGAATGTGATTAATCCTACTGGATGGCGTGCTCAGGCGTGGCTGGAGATGGGAAAGCTCACATACATATTCCCACGAGAAGAAGAAAAAGCAGCTAAAGAGACAACGACAATTGAAGGCGATGCATGATGCGGGATGGGCTCGAACAACAGAGAGAAGGCTCAAAAGGCCTTATTGGGACATGTGAAAAGTTGGAATACAGACTAGAAGTTCTGTATCAATGTCAAATTGCTTGAACTTGATAACAGCACTTAAGGCGGTGACGTAAGTGAAAACCCTTGTTCCTAGGAAAAGCACATGGCAGTAGGAAGTGTTCAAAGAGTGAAATGTATGTAAGCAACACCCAAATGTTCTGAAATGGACTGATAAATAGACAGAAAGCTAAAGAGATGGACAGATGGATGGATGGATAGAATGATTCAGCAAATGTGGCAAAATGTTAAAAAAAATTGGTGGATCTGGGTACCTGGGGAGAGACGGGTATGGTGGAGGTTTCTCTATGGGGGTTACATTTATTTTTGTAACTGTCCTGTGAGTTTGAATGTATTGTAAAATAAAAAGTTTAAAAAGCAAAACAAGTATGCTGAGGAAAGTCCTGATGCAGAGCTCCGAACTGGTCAGCCCCACCCAAGGCACGGCTGTGCCGTGTGGCTTGTACTGGGAAGAAGTCAGGATGCTAAGGAGAGAATTGGTGCAGCCGCCCACATCCCTCCTTCCTTCGGGGACACAGGAATGGCAACCCCGAGCCAATGCCTGCAGTCAGTACATCCTCACTCCATTTTCAGGAGTTGGGAGAAGAAAGATCTCTAAATAAAATATAAAAGAAGAGAGGAGGGGACAGAGGGAACCTTGATTTCCCCAAACCTAATCAATGCCAATTGCTGATAATGCTATGGATTGTAGAGGCCCAAAGAGCCTTTATAAATAAAGCAACTTAAAAAAATCTAAGTGCCTGTGACAGTTTGAAACTGGGTGGACCCCAGAAGATCATGTCCTTGGAGCTGATCCATTCCTGTATTTGTGAACCTATTGTCGATGGGCCTTTTGATTAGATTCAGTTAAGGGACCTTCCTTTGATTACGTCACTTCAGTAGGGCATAGTCCAGGGTGCGTCTTAATCCTTTTACTGGAGTCCTTTGTACACGGGAGAAACACGCAGAGATTCAGGCAGAAAGAAAGCCACAGAGATGGAGAGAAGGAATCCCGGAGCTCAGAGAGGAACCCGAAAGAGAGAAAAGCCACAGATGGAGCAGCCCAAAGCAGAACTAGCAACGAAGCCCAGAGGAGGGGGGAGAGATGAGCGGACTGGCATTAGCACCCTGCCATGTGCCTGGTCGCCCACAGCTGGGCTGGGAGAGAAAGTCTTTAGATGACACTGCCATGTGCCTCTTTGTCCTCAGCTGCAACTTGGTGAGACAGCATCTCTTGATGGTTCCTTGATTTGGACACTTTCACGGCCTCGGAACTGTAAGCTTTTAACCTAATAAAGTTCCATTATAAAAGCCAACCCATTTCTGGCAGCAAACTAAAGCAGGGCCTTTCGTTCAAAATTTCTGCTGCCAACTGGAACCACATTCAGTATTTCGGAGACCCTGTTTTCTAAGATCCCGTGGGAAAGCCACAAGAAATCCTACTTGATGGACACGTATAAAAGGGGACTGTGACCGTGTAGTCAGAGGCTAACCCCGCAGGGAGTACTGAGAATCCAAGAGGACTGCCTCCGAAATAGAGCGGAGACTGCAAGCCGTCCTGGGACCAGTCAATTCCAACCACTCACCAAAGTGCTGGATCATTTCTCACTCAGCAAAGTTCCTCAGATTTTTCACCCAAGTCTACCTAAGCGCCAAGAGGATGAGCTCGATCCCCCAGAGCCTGGAGCACAGCAGTGCACTTACAATCTCAGCTTTGTCTCAAACTTGCATTTGAATTTTGGGGTCTGTACCATCATATTTTAGCACTTGTTTTAAAGTAAAAATGACATTTAAATGACTTACTGCAAGAGCCAGCTTCCAGTTGTCAGCGGCTAGCTCGCCTCTGGGCCTGGCCTCCCGACTCCTGGGAAGCCAGTGTGAGAAGCCCAGAGGCTCCCAGGCCTGTTAGCAGCTTCAGCGTGCTCGGGATGCCGTCTGCAATGCCGAGCAGTCGCTCACTCGTCACTGACCCTAGGGCAGTGCCGTGAACGTCCACGAAAATTACTTCATGCCGTGGATTTCAGCTTCCTGGAATGGGGCTGGGTTGTAAAGTCCAAGTGGCCTTGAGACTCAGGACAACGTTGGATTTTTACCTGAGCCCCATGGTCCTGGGAAACGTGAAGGTGACAAAATCCCCCACCTTTTGTTCCAGAAACTGGCTTATGGCAAAGAACCACCCTTTCCCATATGACTTAGCTAAAGCTTTTCCTTACGAATGGACAATCCCAGAAAACTCCGGCCCACTATCAGCAGGATGAGACGAGGCCAGGACGCTGGGCTCTATCCACAGCAGACACCCCAATAGGTCAAAGCACAATCCCTGGGACAACGGACTTAATAACTGAGAGCCTTCCCAGTGTTTGCTCCGCTTCCACGGTGGGGGCCGGCCTGAGAAGCCCACTAGCCACCTCGCAGGACGCCCGCTTCCACTCAGCGCCTGCACCAGGCACAGCGGAAGTCTCCCTTTTTCCCACGAGAGCGCCCGCCCCTCTGCCTGCCTGTCTCTGCCTGTCTCTGCCAAACACCGGTGATGGGGGCTGACTCCTTGTCTGCTCAGAACAGACAACCTCTGTGGTGGTCTCTTATTCCACATTCACTATCCTAACATGACCAGAAACCTGGCAATGGAGCCCTGTCACTATCGCAAGAGTTACAAGGTCCCACCACTGCTTCTGTGGACACATCTCGGCTCTTTCACACATCACTAACCTTCCCGGGGGACCCTCTCCTTTCAGTCCACCGGAAGCCCTACTCTACCCCGTGTAGCTAGAGCTAGGCTCTTCACATCCTGCTCCTGAGCAGTGGGCCATCTACGAGCCTGCCCGACCAGCGCCGACGTCCTTGGCCTTCTCGCGCTTTGGACAGGAACTTTCTGTGCCACCGGCAACACGAGCCCTGGGGGTCCTCCTCTGCGGGTGCGGGCTGCCCAGCTTGCTCCTGTGCCACCGTGCCACAGCACGGAACCTCAGCTGAGGGCGTCTGCCCCGTGGGCGGCACGTGGGCTGCAGAGCCATCGGAAACTTCCGCTGCAGAGCCAGCCGGCGTGCTCTCCTTTTCAGTGACACTTCTGAGGACTGACAAGGGCCACGGCAGGCAAAGGAGCTGTGAGTCTTTTCTGGTTTCTCTGAGAGGAAGGCATCTGCGTCTATGCACCAGCGTCACAGAGACGCAGCCTCACGGACTCCCAAAGCCAGGAGGAAAGAATCTTGGAGTCCAGTCTCAATGCAAAGGGTTTCTGGTTGGTGGGTTGGTTTTTTTTCTCATGTTGTCATTGCTGTTTAAATTTGTCTGTTTTAGTCTCTAACATTCTTCTGCATTTGCTTCATCTGGAAGTAGCATGTAAGTACCACACAGCTGTCTACTGGGAATAAAAGACCTTGTCTGGTTGAAGGGCCATTGGCTACTTCCATTTTTTATTGTTTTCCAACATACCACTGACAAAGGCAAGATCCCAGGGCGCTGATATGAGTAGGGTGAAACCTCAAAAGAAAAGCACTTTCTCTCAGGACGGTATCTAACCTGGACAGAGCCTCTGAGCGTGATGCTCCTTCAGAGGCATCACAGCCCCGCCCCACCCTTTTCTCTAGACTTCAAAAGAAAGGCCCAAGTGAGGAGCCCCATTGGAAAATGGCGCCTGGCCCCCAAGACGCCAGGTCCTGCTGACAGTAGTTCCCACAGGGCAGGAAGACACAGTCAGCAGAGCATCTCATTCAAAGGCCACAGGGAAGACAGTGCAGCTCTGCACCCACCTTCCAGCAACCCCTGCCCGCCGCTCTCCTGGGGAGCTCAGCAGCCACTGAAATAAACATGTGCAGTGGCACTGGGGGGAAAGGGTGGCGCTCCCAGGGCTTGCTGCCCAAGAATGTACTGAAGGAAAAGAATCCATGACCATATACTGACATACACAGATGCAGACTTCAGCAGGCTGCCATGATGAAATGCCACAAAAACACCACAAAAATGTTGACTTAAGCCCTGGTGGAGGAGAAAGGCTGCTGACAAATGTTTCCTTTTCCAGCCAGCTCCATCATTCCCGAACCCACTCCGTGGCACTTCTCCGGGGGCCTAAAGGCTGGAACTCCACACTCTCTGCTGCTCCCTGAGGACACGAGGCTAAATGAAGTCACACAACTCCCCACACCCACTTCTTTGTTAGGAATGAAAGGACCCCAAGGTCTGCACTGTCAGACCATATTCCAGTTTAAGGGGCGGTGTTGACGCGGGCACTCGGGACCAAGAGGCAGGTGGGCGACCTCACAGCGGACAGATCCGCTTACATTAAGAGCTCATCCTCACAGGCTAGGCACGGGAACTCCGTCTTTGAGGAATTCCGATTTACAAACTCATAAAACGTCACTTCACCCCAGCAGGAGGTGAGAATTGAGATCTCGGATCGTTACAACCGCCCTGTGCGGCGGGAACCTGGCCAGCCCACCGCCTCAGACCAGCTCCTGCTGCCCATCCGCCAGCGCCCAGCAGCTCTCCAGGAGTCCATCCCTCTTCCACGGAGCAGAAACAGCCTCCAAATTCATTCCCCTACTGTGTGTGTCCCTGGGCTCCAGAGATACAAAGACGAATAAGTCAAAGCGCCCCGCTCTAAAGCACCTCACCACCCAGGCCATAAGCAAGAGCTGGTTTTTGCCCGGAAAACTGCACACTTAACAGAGTAAAACTCATGACTGCATGCAATAGCTGAAAAATAGTGCCACGGACATTATTCACTCCCTGTTGGCCAAAGACTTTACTGAAATTAGTCTGTGAAAAGAAGATAGTCTGATTCATGATGAGTCACTAAAACATTCTGAACTGAGGTCACCTTTAAGCACCTTGGGACACAGGAGCCCCATGACCTTGGATCCAGGATTATCTGAGGAAGCCCTGAAGCAGCAAGGCTGTGTGGGGTTTGCTTATCGTTTACTGTGCTGGCACCAATTTCCCAGAGGGACACAGGCACATGTCAGTCTAAATAAAGCAGCACGGCCGCCTCCACTGACTCATTTGGCAGATCTTCTGCCACCACAAACGGGGAAGGGGCAGGCAGCCCTGAAGGGGGCCGCTGGGAGAGGCACTTTCCAGCTGGTCACTGGCGACCGTCTGACTCTGTGCACCTTTTGTATGTCCAGGCACGTGTCCAACACACAGAACTGACCTCAGTGTCTTTTCCTTCCCTTGCATGAATTTTGGATTTGCTGACAGAAAACCTTCAACATGGGGTGGAGAATTAGGTAATTAGTCAATTTTCAGTAATACAAATGGCTCCCAATTGCTCACCAGGCTCCGAATCACTCACTGAAAGTAGTGGAATCATTACTTCATCAGATTCATGGAACGACTGAGCGGGAAGGAACCTTCAGAAGCTTCTAGTGGAATCCCATCCTTCCACAGCGGAGGCGCTGGCTCACCACTGCGCTTGCCAGGGCCTGAGCCCAAAGCCTGAACCCAGCGTTCAGCCGTGAGTGGCGTCAGCGACAGTGGCTCAAGTCAGTGCCTGCTGCGCCCATCTCAAGACACTAGGCTTAGAGCTGTCAAATGCCACGGTCACATTTATATAAATAGACCGGCAAGGATATAGCAATGCTTATTTTGATGAAAGGTTGGCAGGAAAGGCAGGTGCCCGCTTGGGGTCCCCATTTCCATAGATCCCTAGGGGATGCCTGTGAAAGGAGCGCCCAGTAAGAATGTAAAGGTGCCCAACTTTGCTGTTTCACCGTTTCACTGTTTCGGTGAGAAATCTGCTCACCAGCAGGGATCAACTTTTTGACCCAGGCCCCGTGTGCAAGGTGAGGCTCCAAGGACAAATGTGCCCTATACCTGCCCTCAGCTCATCGTGCTTGCAGAGAAGCCTCGAGAGATGAAGGTTCAAAAGATGAGAGGGAGGAGATGCGGCCGTCACCCTCTGACCTCTCTCTTTCTGGGAAGCAGAAGGCAAGGTCATCTGCTAGAAGTGGAGGAAGGGGCTTGGGACGAGTGGCGATGCTTTGGACCAGCCACTGTGAAAGAAAGGCAGGAGACTGAGTCAGACAAAGAGAAGACTGCCAAGCAGCACCACGGGCCCAGATGAGCCTAGAAAATCAGTTACGAGGAGTCGGGATGCTGCAGAGGAGCCGGCCTTCGTTGCTCCCACGAGGCCCAGCAACGAGCATGTGGGAGCAGGGAAAACATCACTGGGGGTCCTGGGCTGGATAGCCGCCAGCGAGGCAGCTCAAGGGACATGGGAACTCACCGTGCTGATGTGAACATGGTGAAACGATGGAGCCCAGATAAAGTGAGGGACACAGGCAAGGGAGGGTGCCTGGACTCTGGAACTCAGCACGGCCTGAAAGCTTCTGCAACGAGGGAGCTGAGGAAGTAAAGTGATGGTCGCCAGGGGGGGTGCAATGCTAGACTTTGGGGGCAGCAGCTCTATCACCAGCGGCAGTTAGGAACCGTGTGGTCAGAATCCTGGCCGCGCCCTCGGCATGGGTGTTGGGTGGACTGGCACACAATGCACCAAGCGCTGGGGCGATCGGGACGGAGGGAGCTACCTGGAGGTCAGTGGGGGCTGGAGGGGCCACAGGCGGGTGCCATGCCGATCCACTGAAACGGCCCAGGTCTTTGCTGAACTTGACCCTGAGCTATAACTGAGCTGTCCAGAAAATGAACGAGCTCTGTAAATGCAAACGTAATGTAAAGAAAACAGGAGGTGTAAAATCGGTCATTTATTTCAGCACTGTGCCTGGTTTAGGTGCCATAGTTTCAGAAAAGCACAGAGAACTAGATTCTTAGAAAATCATACAATTATTTAAACCATTTATGATAATACCCTGAGCTAAAATTAACTGGAATCTAACACTTTCCAGATGGAGAATGTGGTGATGGCACATTACCGGGCTGGCTGGGAGCAGAGCTGGGAAGAGCCCCGTGTCCTAACTCCCAAATGTAGTCGCAGGAAAGAGCTGGAACAAGCTGGAGCAAAGAAGTCTGCAGAAACGCTAAAGAAGAGGATTCAAAGGTGCCACGGAGCCGTGACAGCTCTCCCCAGGGACAGAATCTAGGGGTGTGGGTTGACTTCCCCACGGGATAGCTTCTGCAACCAACACAAAGCAAACTTTCTCACTGAAAAGAGGTCGCCGAAACGTCTTCCTGGGAGTTGCACCGTTGCCTGTGCCTGTGGATTTCTGATTCCCAGGAGCTTTCATATCAGAACGGTGGCCGCTCTGAGAAGCTCTCAAGTCTCACCTCTCCAGGACTCCTGGCATGCCCCTCCTCCTCCTCACAGCCCACAGGCACAAGCTCACCTGGTGCCACCTTCCTATCAGCACCTCCAGGCTCCAAGCCCAGCCCCTCAATATTGGCATTATTTCTGGTTGCTTTCTATTGTCTTTCCCACTAGCGTATAAACTTCACTAAGGCAAGCCCTGTCGATCTTGTTCACCAACGTCCAGCTGTACCTGGAAAATCACGGGCACTGAATATTTGTGAAATCAATGACATAATTAAAGCCCTAGTTTTAGGTAAAGGCAAAGTGGTGGAGCTAAGCCAGCAAAAGGAGGCCTTCTGGAATTTGAAGTGAAGCCACTGTTTCCAGCAGAATAAAAAAATGGATTTTCCACCAGTTTCAAGTAAAACGCTGGGAGAACATGAGATTCTGTCCGTCAAAGCACTTAAGCAGCCCCTTTGGGCCGTACACCATGTATTAAAGCCAATGCTGCATTCTGAGGACAAAGCCCTTCCTTTGAATGAAGAGATGTGGATTTCAGAACGCTTCTTTTGCTGGACAGAATTAGCACATATCTGACCACTTCTCAGAGTGACAGCTTACTGAGCGTTACTTAGCAAGCCCTGCAATGAAGGTCTATATAGATGCATGCTGAACATTTATTGAAAATTTCTCATAAATTATTCTTGTTAGCAACAAAACGCCACTTTTTTCCGGGGCATTTTAACCAACTCTACGCATTCTGGATACATGTGGGATTTTTCTAAGTCCTCCTGTACATCATACTCTGCAAATATTTTCAGTTAGCAATTTATTTTCTTCTAGTTTCTTTTTTCATCATAACGTATGGCAAAGGTAGCAGAGCATTCTTTGCCAACCAGGGCCTTCAAAGGCTCCTGCAGAGAGAAGTTAAATTGAATCACAGTACATAAAACCATTGATGAGTTGAGCACGAATGTCTCCAGTCTCGAGTCCCAGGATTTCTTTAACACATGCTGACTTAGGTCACACAAGCGCGTGCGTGCACACGCTTTAGCATCTCCACTAAAGAATGCATTAGAAAGGCATTAACTAAGAAAAAGCAAGAAAATTACTTGTTCTAAAACTAGTGCCGTTCAGAAAACTTCATCAGAAAGATTATAAAGGCAGACTTGTAATTTAAAATACAAAATATAAGTTTCAAATACAAGGTGCAGTACATCTGTCAGTCAAGATTCATGTGTGTCTTTGAGAGTTTACATGTCTTCGGGGCTAAATAATCTCCAATATCAGCATCCTCTTAGATTGTACACCTTTCCTAGGTGTACTGACTTCACCTTTTTACAACAAATATTTCCCAGTGGATTTCTGCTCTTCTCTCTTAATTCTCTCCCTTCAAAATCACATCCACAGTGTTACTCCCAAATCCATGCCTACCTCTTTCTTCTCTCTTCCACCTGCATTCCCTCATCTCTAAATACCTACAAGTCAGTGCATTACAACACCCTAAGGTCATCCAAGCCTAACATATTTGATCAAGAGCTTGTCATCTTTCCTTGTAAACAGGTTTCCTTTTGCTCTCCCATCCCCTTTACATATAAGAGACTTTGAAAATGGCATACACCCAACAAATATGATCTGAGAAGCAGGCGATGGGTAATTAGTCAATAGGTTTCAACACACTCACCTTCCTCTCAACAGTATCCCAATGATTTATTCAAACACGTGCATGAAAATAAGACATAGCTCTTCACAGCATTGCCTTTGAGATATTACCACACTCTGAAATAACTGCATTCGTTTTGCATCGCTTTTTCACCATTAATTAAATATATCCAAGGAACATACAAGAAATGTCAACACTTCTCTCAGTAAGTAAAACAGTATGACCAGACAACATCGACATCCAAATGGCAATACACACATATTCGCAAATATGGAGCAGAGATGGAAGGCAGGTATCTGGCAGATCACAAAATATCCCAAGGCTTTAATCAGAGAGAGCAAGACTCAATGCAACGTATTTGTTGATAAAAGCCGCTGCTTGGTGGGTCCCATTCGTGTACGCCATTCACCAGTAAGGCAGCGTGGGCGCCCTCCGCAGGCCAGCTCTGCCGTCCTCTCGGCCGCCATATCTGCCTGCTGACAGGACCACAGGCTCTCCAGAGAGCACAGGAGGAGGCAAGACGCAGACGGGAAAGCGCGAGGGGGCAACGCTGACTGCGGCGTGGCGCGCCGGTGCAGGACAGGCTGACCAGAGACGTGTGGCACGTGTGTTAGCTGAGCGACGGCAAGGCAGTGAAGGTCTGTGAGAACATGTGTGTGACAGAAGCAGCGCCCTCTTGCGAGATTGTGCTTCAGTGAAGACACGAACCAAATGAGCAAGTAGTACCTGTGACGGGTTCATTAGATGGTCCTGGGCCCTTAACGGGCAAACCATCAATCTGGATCCATTCACCTCCTAAATTAGGAAAATGCAACTTGATCATTGGAGACGAGGACTGCCGGGCGTTCCACATTTCAGAGCACCCCTAACACATACAATTAAAGGATCTTTGCCACAGCCCGATGGACACCTCCGCTTCACGGGCAGTTCGTATTATTACTCTAGCAAGTGCTCAAAGTTTCAGACAAAACCCTAAGAACCTACATTAAAATTACTTTCAAAGAAGGGAAGTCTCTCCTGGTTGTCAATCTTTGGGTTTGTCAGACAAGTCTTAAAGCTTCTTGTACGGGAGCGTTTTAATAATTCTACATTTGTATGGACTTGAAGAAGCAAGGAGAGATGTCACTGCCAATCTAAGTAACAAAAACAGTCTCCAGCTCTAGGTAAGACTTACCAGGTGGGCTTTCAGCTCTGTACACTGGACGGCTCACTCCACTGAGGTTCTCTGCAGTAACCAGCACAAAGTACACTACCCCCGGCTCTGAAACATATGGTTCACATCAAGCCACCGTTTCAAACCTCCAGGAATGTCACAGATACGCTGACTTTCTTACACCAGTAATAACAACATATAAAAATCTGAATTACGTGACAAGTCTAGCTTTAGCTTTCTCTCTTTTTAAATCACAATCACTCCCATTTCACTCATGCAACTGAAATACACCTGATCCAAAGAAAACGAAAGTTATTTCATACAAAGCACACAGCCTGCATAACAAATCTGGATTTATAAACAGTCAAAAGTGAAAGCTTTTTACGTGGCATCCAAGTAGGAAATAGGGAAGCAATGTCCACTGAATGTTTTGACATACAGTGTCAGTAGCTACAAATAATATTTCCCCATGGAAGTACCAAATAGAAATCTCCAGAAAATAATAAGGAAATGACTATGTAATTCATAAAATTTAGTACATGGGAAACGTTCCTTGCAATACGTCAAAAAAAGCTCCCTGACGTTTTCTCCATGTTACAATAACATGTTCTCCTCACTATGTCCACACATTGTCTTTGACCATTGCAACAAAAAGGTGGCAAAATAATCCATGGGATCTTAGAAATGCTAATCTTGAGATAAGTGGGCTTCATTTTTCACTTGCATCTAGGGGTCATGGTCAAATGGGCGTCACTTTTTACTTGCATCTAGGGGTCATGGTCAAATGGGCTTCATGTGTGATTTGCACCTACAGATCAAGGTTAAATAGCAGAGGTGCAAAAGGAAACCAGGATGCCCTCTAACAAAGCGAGTGAACCCTGAACCTGCAGCTTCTAAAGGCAAAATTCTAGTAGCACTGGTTTGCCTCAAACTAAATCTGTATCTTAGGAAAGGTAAGTGATGGTGTCAATTCCTCAGAGATGAACGTTTGTGGGCATTTGAGGGTAGGGAGGGCTGGATAGGTAAGAGATAGTTCTGCCAAAGGCGGGAAGGTCAGTTATATTCCTCAAAGGCAGAGGCATTTCTCTGACAAAGCTTCAGTTCTCAAGCCAGAGGCCCCGGGACAGCGACACAGCTGACGTCACAGATGCCTTCTGCTGTGCTCAAGGCTTGGCGTGCATTCTGCATGGCGACATTTAGGGTTTGGCACGACCTGCTGGACTAACTGGGAAGTGCTCAAGATTCAGACACCATGCAAAATCATGCTTCACCAGGCACTTTCTCTCTTTACTCTGAGCTTATTTGTATTTCAAAGAAACGCAATAGACATGTCTCTGATTCTCGCACAGTGAGCTCATCGGAAAGTTGCTTGGGAGACACTGTTTGTTTTCCAGTGAGCTCTGCACATGTTTTCCTTCTCTGCAGCAGTCTAACAACCCAGGGTTTTGAGCAAGCAAAAATGACCCTGCTCACGCCTCGAGTCCGAGACAATCCCCATTTAACCTCAGAGCTGGGCTTTGGAGGGGGCTGCAGGTACGTGGAAGAGATTCAGAGAAGTGTGCCTTTAGCCGAAGCCACAGGAAGGGAATCTGTTCTCCTTTATCCACCTTGGAGCCGCTTCCTGCTCTGTGAGCCAGTGCAAGAGGTGGAGAAGGAATAAGCCTGTGGGCTGCGGCCAGAGGATAAAAGTCGAGGCACCGTGGGTTAGTTATAACCGACAGACGGCAGCAAAATGCTAGTGTGGTGCAGGGGAGACCTGGTTTTCACAGATGCTGGCTTCTGTTACTCCCTTATGATCATCTTAAGGTTGGACCAAAAGGGGATGGTAGAAAAAATGGAGTTCCAGGCTACAGGCATCCAAAAAGCAGAAGACAGAGAATCCACAGGATGCAACTCGAAGCCTGGTTCATCCCCACCTACGTGTGCACTTAAAACAACATATGGAGGCATTACTTCACAGATTCCCAACTTCTAAAATCAAGGTTAATGGGGGGAAGCATTACGTCTTCGAACCTGACATGGCTGAGAATGCCCTATCGCACACCACTCTACAGGGACCTACTACTTAA
Source organism: Cabassous unicinctus (assembly GCA_029593785.1). Lineage (NCBI taxonomy): Eukaryota > Metazoa > Chordata > Mammalia > Cingulata > Chlamyphoridae > Cabassous > Cabassous unicinctus. Next base: position 9,668 of record JAQZBX010034742.1, on the reverse strand, counting down.
GCGGTCCCTGATTATAAAATGGTTTACTAAATTAGAAATCTCAATGGTAGGCTGTTGAGTTCTCTCGTTGACAAGTTTCTATGAGAAAAAAAGGGGGATCAACATATTTTCCAAAAGCACATTCAAAAACTAGAAGTTGCTTCCTACATCACTTTGGGGAGAGAGGTCGGAAGGTTTAAGAGTTAAAATGCGCAGTGGGGAAGCCCAGGTGGCAAGGTGCAGGGCTTTGGCCAACAGCGCTGGGGGGAGAGTCTCGGAACTTGACGGCCAGTTCCCAAGGAACCACGAGGTGCCCTGAGCCACGGTCATCCCGAGGTTGCAGCTGAGGAGGCTGGTTTACACTTACATCCAACTGGGAACAAAACACTTACCCACATCCTCAATACGGAAGGACTGTGTCTCCGCAGTCACCTTGCTGTAGCTAAGGCTTTTCAGTGACTTCCCGTAGGCAATGTTGTAATACTCCACGGGCCTACTGGCGGCGTCTTTGGGTGGGTCCCACGTGACCTTCAGGCCCGTTTTAGTGGAGAGCAGTTTCACATTTCTTGGCTTCAGTGGGTGATCAACTATGCAAACAGTGCAACTATCAACTGATGGTAATGGCGGACTGGGAAGATGGATTTTTTCCAGCATTCTCTGATATTGTGAATGTTAAATGTTTTTTAATCTGTTTGGTTCTAAAGACGTTAAGTACAGTTGTATTTGGACATCATTACCGTATAAGAGAAAAAGCAGCATACCAAACCCACAAGCTTTTATGTATTTTGGATAACTGTGGGTGGTAAATTAAACTGAAAATGAAGTAAATCAAAATAAACGCTAGGCATTCCCTGGCTTGATTATGTGGTCTTGCTATTGCAACAAGAATTAGTAGTTCGACATATTCCTTAGATGCATTCATATATTGAGCAAGCTTTAGTATCTTGCGTGATATAGTTGGACAGCATCTTTAAAAGTCTCTGAGAAGATGAATAATATAAAACTATCGTGATTGAGAAATAATGTCCATTTCACTCAATGTGAAATAATATAAGCATTCATTTCCATGAAGAATACAAAGCAAGATCATAAACAATTGAAAAGGGAGGTAAAACTCCGGTTTTATCTACATGGAACTAATTTAAGAGTTTCACTATTTGGGCCCAGAAGAAGAAAAACAAGTGATTAGAAAGCACAATTACAGTTTTTATCTTAAGTTACAAGGTTCCAAAAAACATAACGTGGATTTTCAAAATAACATTTTGTCATACAAATACACTCGACTCACTACGTACGTGACACTGTCATGTAATACGACACAAATGTACGCTAACTATGCACGCAGCATCCAAACGTATTTCGAGCAAACTGACTATTTAATGATCAAGGCACTCTCAGGAAAGAAAAACGTAAACGAAATAAAACAAAGTAACACTATGAAAAGTGAGTTTGGAATCTAGTGGAGAAAGAAAGGGGAGGAGAGAGTTTCATGTTGACATACGCATTGGTTAATGTGGGATTTCAAGACTACATGAAAATTCCTAACAGAATAAGGCCAGAAGGTGCTAAGATATATCAGTTTTTCCTCCCCAAATTGCCCCTGTGCGTCTGGATTAAATCAGTTAGCAGAGGACAGAATTCCTGAGCTCCTGCTTAGAGAAATTAGAGGCGTGAAAAAAGAGCATGAATCGGATGATTTTTGAAGTCTTAGAGAAAGACTGTCCGTATCAGAGAAAAAAGAACCATGTCCGACCAGGGCCACAGACCAAAACCTAAGACGCATTCCCTCCCATCTCCAGAGGCGCGGTTCCTGTAAACCATGGTGGGAGAACTCACAGGTAGGAAACCTAGCGATGATAGCTATTCTCCGATAATTTCACGTACCCTTCCTTGCCTACAAGAAAGTTTTCGGGATTTTCTTTTCCCTCAGTCTCCTTTATTTCTCCCAAGGATTCACTGCAAAAGCCTCTCCTGCTTCTCTACCATCTGTCTGACCAGCTTTTCCCAGCTGCAGTCCCTATTTCCCTCCGCAGCAGGGAGCAAACATCTCACATTGACCAAAAGCAAGGGGCCCAGAAACAGGCCCTGCAAGCAGGGCTCATGGCTGTGTGTCCCTCCCCAGCAAGGAAACAGGTCAATGGCTACGGGAGGAACTTTTCTTTACAGCTCAATTCCAAGTCGCCTTTAAGGAAAGTTAGATCCTCAACAGGCATAAGACCTGGGATCCGAACAACAGCACGCTTTATACTGGACACAGGTGATTCGTCAGTACAGACAAACTAGGCCTGAGATAATTTACTTTTATCTCTGATAGCCAAAAAGAACTTATAAAAACATACACTGTTCTCCCCTGCGATGCCTCACACTAATCTTTGGACACAGCATAGCATAACCCCCAGACTCCAGTTTCAAACGGCTGTGTCTGCGCAGAATAAGCGCAGCCTTTCAAGAACATCAAGCAGCTCTGAGAAGATGAACGAAGGCAAGGGCAGGGGGAAATACCCCCAAGCCAGTGGGCTGCCAAAGTTTAATGAGTGTCCCGTCATTGCTTATCCAAATCAGAAGTTCCAGGTGTGTCCATGCATGAGTCTGCCAGTTTTCCTCTTGCCGATGATCAAGTACCATCAAACAGTATATCTCAACTCAATAACTGTTAAGAAAAAGGGAATATGGTGCATGTCTATTCTAAACCATATAAAGATGGGAGCGTGAGACAGGAAAACAGGAGGCGGGTTATTGAGTGCCTACTATGTGCCACCCACTGCTGTACTGACATCACTGCATGAGACGCCCATAAAACACGCTGGGAGATGTTACCGCCCGTGCAAGTCACCGATGAGGGAGCAGAGAGGCTTGGTAAATTGCCCAGAGTCACGGAGCCACACGGGGTGGCGGGGGGGGCAGGGGGGACTGGGCGTATTCCACAGCCACGCCCTTCCCACAGGATCTGTTCCTGATCATACATGACCAAAGCCACTGAAAATTACTTAGTTTAAGAAGCCACTACCATCCGATAACAAATTGAGAGGCCTCCTGAGGTGGGCCTGCCGTTTCTGCCCCTTCCCATGGCTTGGGGGCCGGGGGGGCCCAGGCCCAGCAGCCGCACCCTGTGCTCAGGGGCCTCACCTCCTCCACCCCACCCCCACCTCCCACTTGAATGGAATAAGGGAAATAAGGGGATGCTGTGCTGAATCCTGGGAATATTTGCATACCGACCACTAAACCTCAAACCAGAGGAGCGGCTTTCTACGAGTGACATTTTGGGCCCTGGAGAGTTACCTGACGAAGACTATTTTTGAACAGGAAGGAGGACCTAGAAATCATCCCCTAGACGCAGCCATACAGTGAGGGGATTCCCTGTAGGATCAGTCCTAAGCTCCAGGTTCTCAAAAAGCCTTGGGCCAGTCGACCACTGCCCCTTCCTTCTTCTCACCCACCATCCCCAATGCCCAACTCGGGCCCATTAAAGACAAGGCCGCAGCGGCTTGACCAGGAGATATTTTCATTCCCTGCCACTCCCGTCAACTGTGATACTTAGGTGATACTTTGGGGTCGTTTTTGATGCTTCTGAGTGAGCACCACCCACGCCCAGCTCAGACGGACCTGGGTGGAAAGAAGAGCAGTAAGGCTCGATAAGAGACCTTCGTCCCCGTCATCCACCCTCGCCTCGCCCCAGGAGACTTTAGCCCTGCTGGAGTGAACTGTAGGAAGTGCATCGCCTTCTGGAATAATCTTCAGCATTCTCATCTAATGAAGACACCAGGTACATCTCTTAAAGCGATACACCCTGCAAACTATCTCTTAAAAAGGAGAACTCCAAACTTAGATATAACGGCAAACGTGCAGCTCCTCGAGGGAACGCTGGGGGGTAACTTCACCGCGCTAAAGCACGCATGGCAGGTTAGGGTGCAGCCAAGCTCTTTTTCCATCTCCACAGCATGAAAAATGAGGAAACGAGCTTCAGCTGCAGCCTGAGGGATTTTAGCTTAAATAACAAGAATTTCCTGTCTGTGTGCCTGCCCATCTCCACCCATTCCAGGCTGTCTTCGTGAACGGAGACAGATGGTAAGAAGCTCCAGATGGAAGAACGAAGCCGGCGAGAGTTTGTTATGACTCAAGCAAGTTGATATGATGACAAAGTCATTTCCATAATTCATACCAGTAAGCTGTATCCAGATCCAAGACTACCTGGCCAGGTACCGAGTGGCAAGCGGTATTTTGGGGAGCCATCAGCAGCCCAGCGATTTCCAGGCTAGACCTGTCTGTGTCAAGGCTCTCGTGAGGCCCCCGTGGGCCTGTCTGGCAATGGCACCTAGTTCTCCCACTTTGGTCTTAACTAAGAGGGCGCCAGGAGGCCAGTTTGGTACAAGGTCAAAGAACGGATCCAAATGGATGCCAAGATTCCAGCATCTGCCTTAGGGGTCTGCACCTCCGCAGAGGGGCCTCCAGGGCTCCTCCAGAGCTGAGGAAACGTTCAGGAAGCTTGAGCCCAGAGCTGCGCCCCATCACATACCTCACAGTGCCACCCTCTCCTTCGCACCTGATCTCGCTCTGGTCACCCCGCACCGACCACACACTAGCTGCTCACCTGATGGCCAACTGAGTGATGAAAAAGATGTTTGAGGGTTTAGCCTAATGAGGTCAACCCAGGCTCTCAAACTCAAACGCTTCAGACCAGGGAGATAAAGCAAATAAGTAAAAGCTACGGCTAAAAGGAGTCATACACTCCATCTTTGTTTCAGGTACCTCTTGACAAAAAGGTCCCATATTGTCAGATATTCTGATTTTTTTTTTCAAAGAAGCTAGAGTTCATGAATTTTGTGTGAAATCTCCCAATTTTTACATCAATTTGTGTGATGGTTAAGTACACGTGCTAACTTGGCTAGGTTACGGTGTCCAGGCAGGCACTGGCCTGCTTGTTACCGTAAGGATATTTCATGAATTTAAATCCTCAGTCAGCTTATTGCATCTATGGCTGATTGCATCTACAATCAACAAAGGAGATTGCCTTCAGCAATGAGGGAAGTTTCATCCAATCAGCTGAAGGCCTTAAAGGGATGGCAGTTAGAAGGGAGAATTCCCATCGTTACTTCAAGCAGACAGCTTCTCCTAGTGCATTCACTGAAACCTTCATCGCAGCTCCTAATTTTCAGCCAGCCCTATGAAATTTGGACTTGCCTATCTCCATGGTTGCATGAGCCAATTTCATAAAAAATAGTTTAGTATTTACTCACACAAAAATAGAGATAGATAGATAGATAGATAGAGATATGATGGATGGGTGGATGGAGGGAGATAGAGAGACAGAGAGAGAGATAGATAGATATGAGGGATGGATGGATGATGGAGATAGATAGATAAGACAGACAGACCGATATGATGGATAGATGGATGGCTGGATGGCTGAATGGCTGGATGGAGATAGATAGATAGATAGATAGATAGATAGATAGATAGATAGATAGGCAGATAGATAGATAGATAGATGGATAGGGACAGACTGACCCTGTTGGTTTCTATGGAGAACCCTGACTAATACAATCGGTGATGAATTCAACTTTAAACACACTATGTGGGGGAAGACACACACACAGCCCAGTGATCACCGGCTGTCAGTCACCTCTCTTGGCCTTGGGAGAAACCCTTTATTTGCTGATCCGGACAACTTCCCCTTGTCCTATTCCAAAACTGAGAGTCCTCTGCGAATCCGGGTCCATGAGACGTGTCCAAGGATCAAGATTAAAGCTAAGGCTGGAGAAGAGCTAGAGCTCTACCAACACGCTAGGGCTTTAGGTGAAGAACTGTGTACCTGCAGACCTCCCCTCTCCCCTGAGAGACCCAAAGGCTCTGAGCACAATCTGTCCTGGGCTGGAAGAAACAAGGAAGAACCACCCCAGGACTCCCTGGGGGATGGAGAAATGGGGTGCAGCACAGGCTTCGGTTCTAACAGCCCTAGTGGCTTCCACTTGCCCCTCTGTGGGGCAACTATTCCAGATGAGTACCACCTACAGCCTAAGTGCCAGCCTCCTGTGAGTTTCAGCTGAACTTTTCCAGAATCATACTCAACACCTTTCGGCTCCGTATCTTGGTTCGAGCATCACAAAGCACCCAAGATAAATGCTCAAGGTCATCCCTAAGAGTGCAGAAACTTCTACAATGGACATAACTAAATCTATTTCCTAGAAAGAGAATCTTGTCAAGGGCTATTTCTCAGAAGAAAAAGAAGGGAAGTTCAGAAATGAATTCATGAAATGAATTAATGATCAAAATAACCCAATAATGACAATTCACGGACAAAACAAGCTTAGAAGACAAGACTGTGACTCAAAATAGGAACTGAACCTTCTTGGATCCAAAGTGTTGCTTCTGTTTGTTTTTTCTCTTGGTTTTGTTTTACCTTTTTAAACAATGTAGAGTTAACCTTGTTAAGTTCCCCAGGTGGCTAAAAGGAGAACAGAAGACGGATGGATGGTAGATGTGAGATTAATAACCGGGGAGAAACAAAGAAAGAACTGCCTCCCACTTGGCACGCCTCATTTGCATTTGTCCCATTATAACTTCTAAAGTTGACTAATTTTAGCCAAATATGCTACACCAAAGAAAGCGCTGGCACGAAGCCAGCATTTAATACATATTAGATGAATGCTTGGGTACTTTTAGTTTGCTTTACAGCCAATCTACCATCTTAAACAAAACAGCAAGTCCTCAACATGCTTCCATCTTTTAATTTCCATGATCGCACTGAATCAGACCTACCACTCACCAGTCATTGCACATGACAACGCTGAAGCCAAGCTGAGGCAGATAAATCCACTAAGCAAATGCTGACTGGGTAGAACCCAATCTTTTCTGAGGCAAATTACTGATGCAATGGTTGCAAGAAAAGCAAATGCTATTTCTTAGTTTTTCTATCGAATACGTACTGAAGGACCTTTCTCAAGAAACTAAAATGGAGTTTGAGTAGATTTGAAAATCATTTTTAAAACATAGATTTGAGTTATGCTTTGGATCTCAGAACTCATCTATATACTCTACTACACAATCCACGAGCCTTAGAGCCCATCTGTTATAATTTAAATAGAAAACAGAATATATATTGGTAAGTAATAAGAAAGGACCTACATGTTTCTACTGCTCTGATAAATAACCAATCAATTTTATATGACATGTCTAAACGTATGAAGCAGCTTTTCCTGAATTTTAGGTATGAGGCACAAAAACGTTTATTATGAACATTTGAGTTAAAAGGCAATTTGAAGAAATAGATAAAAGAGTAGAAATTAAAATACCAGGTTTATTCTGGATAAGGTGGAACTGGAGAATGTGGCTCTCACACACTCGTGCTTCCTACTCCTTCCCTCTCCAATTCTGGCCTTGGGACAAATACGGAGGGAGAGTTAACCTGGAGCTCAGATACCCTGGAACAGCTGCCTAGACGTGGGGACAGAGGGACAGGCCTGGCCTCCACCCAGTGCGCCAGCACGTGGGTGCCAGAGGCAGGACACGTAGACATGAGGAGCGGGACACACGGACACCAGGAGCAGGACATGAGGACACCAGGGGCGGGGCGGGTGGACAGCAGGAGTGGGACACACGGACACCAGGAGCAGGACATGAGGACACCAGGGGCGGGGCAGGTGGACAGCAGGAGTGGGACAAATGGACGCCAGGGGCGGGACACATGAACATGAGGAGTGGGTCAGGCGGACGCCAGGAGTGGGACAGGGGACACCAGGAGCAGGACATGTGGACACAAGGAGCGGGGCATGTGGACACCAGGAGTGGGACAAATGGACATGAGGAATGGGACATGTGGACGCCAGGGGTGGGAAATGTGGATGCCGGGGTGAGAAATGCGGACGCCAGGGGTGGGACATGTGATGCCTGGAGGGGACACATGGATGCCAGGAGTCCGGTGAAGCCTTCCTGTAGGACGTAACCCCACAAGGAGGTCTCTGGCTTCTGATCCATTAGCACCGCGGGGCACAGAGGGAAGACCCATGGGTGTCAGCATCTGCCCACACCCCCATCAGACACAGTGTGCCTCGTGGAAAGGAGCAAGGCCAGGGTGTCCCTCGAGTGACGTCCCCTTGACCTTCCCCGGCTGGCTGTTCTCTGCCCCAGAGGGCATGACCTTCAAGCCTGTGGTCAAGCAAGGCGGAGACTCCCCTCGGGGGACTTGCTAGGACCCTCTGGCCCCACCTTCAGGAGTCTCCCCCAGTTCCAACCACTGCCCCTTCGTGTAACTTCCTGGGGTTTCAGGTAAGAGTTGCCCCCAGCCCCACCCCAGAAGGTTCTGAAATGAATAAGATTCATGCTTGAAAAAAGTCCAAAGCCAAGCTAAACTCTAAGGCAGAAATTCACTCTCGGCCAGTTCTGCTCCAATCCCAAGCTTTGCCCAGCCCATGTTGCAAAGTTTAAACAAAGAGATTAAATGAAAGTATGAAGATATTCTGATAATATAATAATAGCAATATAGAAATGCCCCAATTTTAATATAAATCTTCCCATTCCAAAATTCCCAGTGAAAATTTAAAGCCCACAAGTTAAGCCTTCTCTCTCTTACAATGTAAAATCTAAAGAAATTAAAGTCCAAATATCTTTTCCTCTCTGCCTTCCTATTCATGAAAATACTTAGATGGAGGCAGGTTCCCTCAGCGACTGTAGCCTTTGCCATCGATTCTTCAGGATTCCCTGAAGTAAAAAGAGTTGAATCCAAAGTCTCCCACATGCCTAAATTCTTAAAGAGTCCCAAGACCTTAAAAGAGCTCTAAGGCAGCAAATCCAAAAGGAGCCGTGTAAGGACATACATTTGTCTACCCAGTAGAGCCTCCTCAATTCTTCTGGTTAACGACCCATGGCCCTGTGACCTTGCGGCCAGGCAGCCCGGAGACGTTCCTGGAATTGTTCTCCCGGGAGCTGGTGAGAGGTGCTGGCTTTCAGGAGGCTGTGAGGACTGGGAACTGCTCTGGCCGGTGTAACTGGAGTGTATCAGGCAGAGGAGACCAGAATGAAGAGGGCCTGGCCAGCGTTCAGAGCCCAGATGCCCCTCCGTGATCTGGCTACACAAGGCAGTGAACCCTGGGATTCAAACTGGTCCGAGCCGAGCTTTTCCACTTGCAGTCAGAGCCCAGTGGACTAGCACACTATTCCTCAAGATCTTCTATCAAAGTCAAAAACAGCTTTTGGAAGCTGCCCCAGCAGCCAGTGCCTTTGGTCACAAAAGGCCACCAGTGAAGATGTATCAAAAATAAAGATGCCATACGGCCACCACCACTGGTCCTGCCTGCCGTTCCACACTGACGCTCGCCCAGGTAACCCCAAGGCAGGCGATGGCCGAGGAGCAGGTGAGGACGTTGTCACGAAGAAAACGCCTCCAGGAATGTTAGGTGCTTTTGAAATAAACCGGCCCCTTGAAACCCCGAAAACGCTAGAATTATCTCAGTCTACCAAGGATTGCCTTTCAACGCCACAAAAGCTCCATGTTTATGTAAGCCTTTCTGCTCCATCATTGTTTGAAATTCAAGCTAAACTTTCCACTGGAAACTGCCAAATACTTTCCAGATTCTGAGATGAAGAAAACACGGATCTCAGTGTAATCACAAATCTATAACCAAAACTCCAATACTTAAGCCAAAAAAAGTTAGGGTTTACTAAAATTTCAGTGAAGCTTGGGGGTAGAAAGAAAT